>WEIS01052424.1:70107-87611 GCA_013389965.1 Todus mexicanus
CAGGGCAAACACGACCCGCCGCTGCCTGCCCCTGCCCCTCTTCCCCAGGAGGGGCTGTTCGGTGTTTGCCAAAGGCCTTTTCGCCAAGCTTGTCCCTGCACCATTTTGGCTGCTACAGCTTCTGAGCCACAGGAGCAGTCTGCTCCACCTGCCAGCAGCCCCCTGAGAGCCCTCAGGATCCAGCCACGCATGGGCACGAGCACTCACACCGTCTTCCCAGCCTCAACTTTCCAGCCTCCCTCCTGGGCTTCAGCCTTTCCAACCTCCCGCTCCTTCAGCTGCTGAGGGAGGAAGACCGCAAGAAGGCAGAGCTGCGTGTCTTTGCACCAGCACAGCTGGAAAATAATACAAGCCCCTGCTTTTACCGGAGAAATGTGAGTCTAATTAATAAAGCTGCCCCGGCTACCATGCAGGCATTGCTTGCTGAGCACCTGTAGGGATAAACAGGAATATAAACTTCCAGCAATACAGCTGAAATCAGAAACAAACGGATTGTTGTCTTGTACAAAGAGCTCTCCCAACCTGGAATGCTTTTCGGTGCTGTTGGAGGGCAGCAGGCTGTAACTCTATCGGCCCCTTCCCCGATCAGTGAAACCCTCCCCGCATTACGAGGCAGGTGCCACTGAATGATGAAAACTCGCTTTATTTCAGCCTCCCCAGCCAGCCCACGAGCTGGACGTTTGCAAAAACATTTCCCCTGCAGGAGTTCTAAGAGCGCCTTTCTCAGCCACCGTAATTAGCTGTTTACCCCCCTCCAAACGTTACTTTTTTGGCACAGCTCTCACAATGACCTCACTCACTTTCCATGCAGGAAAATTTCGTGTTTGGGAAATTGGATTATTGGAGGATTTACTTTTCTCGAACAGTGCAAGTGGCTCTCAGCCTGCGGAGCAGCTGCTGTGGCGCGGCCGAGGGGCAGCAGGAGGAAGGCTGCGTTTGCGGGCGGACTCCTCCTCCAACTCAGTGGCTTCTCCAACAATTTGGAGGCCAGCGGCAGGACTGGCCGGGCTGGGTCAGAGCAGCAGCTGGCGAGTCTTCTCGTATGTCCCCAGGAAGATGAAGCCCCCCAGGCTGATGGCTGCCATCCGTGGGACAACACCTGCAAACAAGCTGAAGGCAAAGAAAGGCTGTTTCAGAGGACGAGCGGAGAGCGGATGCTGCACGGCCGGCTGCAGGGGCTACGGAAAACAAACCCAACAAAAATCCTCTCCAAAATCCACCATTTTCTTAAATTCCACCCCACTGCTCACTGAGGGATCCTGTCTGGACTTTCCTAACAGAGTGTTCCCAAACCTAGTGGTTTTTAAGCCCTCTCCGCACTCCTCAGGTGCAGAAGCAAAGGTGCAGGAGGCTTTGGGCCACGCTGCAGAATGCTGAGCTCAGACACATCCCCACGAAGGGCTGCAGACTGATGGAAAGCATCCCATCCTCTGCCACCCCAATCCAGCCTGGGCAGAGGGATCCCCTCTCTCTGCAGGAGCTCCCCCACCGCAGAGCCAGCCCTGCTCACTGCAAAGGCTCGCTGCTCCCTGGGCCAGCAGGGAGGGAGCAGGATCGGCTGCACATTCAGCCACCATGATTTTTAGGTGCTTCATCCTAGTAATTCCTGGAAGCTAAGAGGAAACCCGTGCAAAGCCAACTGCTCAAAACATCTAAGCTTGTAGCTGGTTTAACACCTTCAGGATAGGCCAGTGCATCCTCCCAGAGGATTACAAGCTTCCTCCGCTGCAAGCAAGGATTAAACATTAGGCTCGGATCTGCTCAGCATCCCCCCGCTGATCTATCGCCCGCACAGCAGGAGCCTTCACAGCACAATCTGGCTGAGCTCCGTGAGGACGCTGCTGTCCTCAGCTTTTCCCAAATGCTGCATGGTCCCTGCTTGGAGCACGTCCACAGCTGGACAAGGTGTAATTCCCAGTGAGACTGGGCTGCGCAGGAGATTCACACCCCCTGGGGCTGCTCAGGAGCTCCCTGCCCATGCCCAGCTACTCCCACTGTGCTGGGGAAACCTCTGGCTGCAGTAACTCTGGTTTTCGTTGTAATGAGCTTTGCTAAGGAGCCTGGAGCACACAGGCAGATGGAAACATTTTATGGCTTTACTAGACAGCAATTGGGTCTATTACCATAATGACAGCTTTAAAACAGAGTAATTTGTACAAGGCATGTACGGACAGAGCGCCGATGGGGTAAATCCTACGGTGCAGCATCACGCTCGAAACGCGCACCATCCTTCTCCTGCCACATTAGGCAGCCCTCATTAGGGGAGCAGCAGCAGACATTCATTTACAGAACAGCCCACTCGAGACATGGCTATTACACAAACAGGGGCTGATAACCGAGTTACCCAGAAGCTGCAGCCCTGGCAACCTCCACCACTAACCATCACTTCCAAGAATCCTGGCCCTGCTCTCCCCAGTTTCCCCCTCCCACCTGCCACCTGTGGCCTCTCCAATCCACCCTTCCCCCTGGGCTCCTTTCTGCAGGAGGGCAGAGCTGAACGGCTCTGGGGCTGCCCCGAATTCAGAAAGCTGAGCTTTACTGCAGGCCTGATCTAAACTGGTCCCCACTGGGCCACACCTGCCCTCAGCAGCAGATGAGATGAATTGTGTTGGGTTTTTTCTGCTGGCCCCATCAGAAACCGCTCTGGTGGGCACAGATCTGCTGTCTGTATTTGCTGTCTGTTTGTACAGACTTCAGCTGGCACCTCACCACTCCTCTCTCCTGGCCTGGGTTTTCTCTTTAGCTTAAGCAGCTCTCCCAGTTAGTTACTGGGATCCAGCACAAAGGGCTGAGAGCTTCACCTCTGCCTTCTATCACTGACAGCTGCATGTCAGAGACAGGCAAAGACCAAACACAGGCTCTCGGGTACACACACCCCCCGCGCTCTCCCCTGCCATGCGAGGAATGGCTCCACAGGAGCCACAAACCTGGGAATCCTGTTCAAATCTCCTCTGGACCAAAGAGATGACCATGTTGAGCAAACCCGCTGCTTTTATCTGACTACAGCCTGTGTTTCGCCAAGCAGCAAGCCCTGGGCATGGGGCGGCTTTCACCACTCGCATTGCTGAGACGCGGCTTTGGAGAGTGCTGGGGTCAGTACCCGCCGTGCCATCTCCACCCCGACTGGGAAGCTTGGCTGAGGAACAGGTCACCAGATGTGAACTGCCAGCTCCATCCCCAGCTACACACAAGCTGGGACAAGCCATCTCACCAGATTTACCAGTCAAATAACCCTCATCTTTCTCACCAACGCGTCACAAAGCTTCATCCACAGCTTTCAAACACCACCACCTCCTTACATGAAAAGCAGCTGGACAAGATGCGGATCTGCTTCCCTGCGAATGGCTCATCTACTCTGCTGGCAAGAGCAACGAGGCGCACAGACCCGCTCACCCCATCCCTATCCTACCTGCCGCCCCAGGCCTGGCTCTCCCCGGACAGAAAGGGCTGTGAAATTTCTTGGCGTGAAGCAGAGGGATTTACTAGGTGCAGACCAGGAAGCTGAGCCCTGCACTCTGGTTTTAATAAGGTGGCAATAAGCAATGCGTCTTTCTGCCCTCAGAATTCCTCCTCTTCAAGTACGAGATTTATTAGAGGAGCCATAAATCATTTCATGTTGCAACTGGCCAAAAAAGCCCGACATTTTTATTGTTTTTGATTAATAGATTTATAATTGGCAGCAGCCATGGCAGCCTCGGCGTTTATTTTTCCCAAGACTTTCTTCCTTTTCCTTGCAGCTGACGCAGCTTGGCCTCCTTCACATGTTACTTTTTCTCCAGATCACTAATTGTTTTGATTTCAGCTAAATTGTGTTCCCTTTGGTACCAGTCCACGGGTAACTATCTTTAGGCAGAGTTTAATTTGGGGTTGTTTAGAAAAGGGCACTGTTAAAACGCCCTGAGAAGAACACAAACACGCATTTTGATTTTCTGCTGTTGGCTGGGTAAAGGGGGAGGTTTCCTCAGCCAAGTCCACGCTCTTTCACACCCTTCAGAGCTCAACTGCCATCAGCAGCAGACGTGGCCTCACTTCTCCCTAGTCCCTTTCAAAACATGCCCTGGAGTCCACCAAGCCACGCAGGACCCAAAACTCATCCACTGCCACATCAACTTGAAGAGCAAACCTGAGACAACCCATCTCAGAGCGCTGCCGGGGGGCACAGCTGGACGTCTTCCTGGAATCGGTGTTCAGGAACTTCCTGCAATTTGTTTTGAATTATTTTCCACATGTGTAGAAAGAGGACTGAACTTTTATTAGCTGGGCAAGCAGAGATCAGATGTCAAGAGAAAACTGTCTCCCGCAAGGCTGCGATGCGCATGCTGCTTCGAGCAACACTTTACAAATGTTAGAACAGCGCCCTGGAAGTATCGGCCACATCAAGTGGAATAAAACCCCGGGAGAAATTACAGTGAAAAGCCCCAAGTAAAGCTTTCAAAAAACCCTCCGTTTCTCTCCCAGGCCAAGGGCAGGTGGGACGCAAGCTCTACTAAAGGAAAAAGAGGCTGAACTTCATGGAGTAGAGGAGTGGTTTAAGACATATTCACTGCAAGTGGCCAATAACTGGTATGAATCATGCACTTAAAGAGGGCAAGGTAGAATAAATGAAACAGGTGTCTGTAAAAAAAAATCAAAAATGATTTACAAGCTCATGACACCTTAAAATGTTCTACAAAGGAGCCCTCTAGCAGAGGACTTTTTGCTCACAACACCGCTCCAAGGTCAACAGAGAATTCTCTGTCTCAGGACTGGGTAAAGCAAGGCAGTTAAGGGACTGGATCGACATTACCCCAGACTGGCACAGCTCGTCAGAAGAAAGCCCAGAACACTTCCACGCTTCGGCCACAGCAGGAAAGCTGCTGAGAGCTGCTCTGCAGCTGCTCAGACTTACTCTCTGCGCTCAAGCCTGTCTCATGAAATGCGTTTTTGCAACGAAATCCAAGTGGGCCTGTGCTCAATCAAGCCCAGAGCCGATGGGAGGCTCAAAGGACCAGTCAGGGAGCACAGGGCTCCCTTCCTTCTGCTTCAGCTTGTCCCACACCACACTGGCATCACTTGTTCCCATCACTCTTCACAGTAAGAACAGTAAATATGAAAGAACAGAGAAGTCCTTGCTGGTGTTTACAAACTGGTAGGAAATTGCCAGGAGGAGGAAAAGATTGTCCGTAAGGGACATATGGCGCCTGTGTTGCCCTTCCCTAACATCTCAGGAGGGGGTGATTCACACACCCCAAGGTGAAACTGTGGCACTCACTGCCACAAGGTGTGCATACACCTGAAGTTTAAATGGATACAAACCCCAAATTTTTGCACGCATTCGTGAAGAAAAGTCCATCATGAGTTATTAAATACAAAGACATCCTGGCCTCTGAAGCCTGGAGCTAAGCTTAGAGATCGTACCACAGATACACTCCCAGTAATGTCCCATTTCTGTGCTCTTCCCTAGACACTGCTCCCAGTCAGTACCAAGGCGAGGACACCAGATCTCCCTGGAGGGACTTGTTCTTAGCTACCTGATAGTTACTCCCCGGCCTTGTGTGCACCAGTTAAAACTCTTTTCTGTATAACAGCACTTAAATTTCAGCAGACCGTCCCGTTCTCTCCCACCCCCAACAAACACAGAGATACAACACCTGAGATGTAGCAGGTCCTTACCCTGAGAGGCCTTGTGTTCTCCAGATGCCACTGAGGGCAGTCAGAACATTCCCGCTAGCGTTGGTGGAACCAGCCTGCACCGCAGAAAGAGACAGATTGGAAACTGTTGGCAGAGAGGTTTAGTTATTTACTGAGCAACCTGTCCCTGGTTAGTGCTACACTGCAGGAATTACAGACATCTTAACGACCTCCTTACCCCAGGCACAGGCAAAAGCTCCTTGTCTCCAGGAACCGAGGCAAAGGGCAGAAAGAGAAACTGAGGCACAGAAGAACAAAATGATGACTCCAAGGTCACAGAACTGGTTAGTTCAGCACTGGGTATCCAGTCCCTTCTGCACTACACTCAGCTCTGCAACCAG
Source organism: Todus mexicanus (assembly GCA_013389965.1). NCBI lineage: Eukaryota > Metazoa > Chordata > Aves > Coraciiformes > Todidae > Todus > Todus mexicanus. The sequence continues at coordinate 76,119 of WEIS01052424.1, forward strand.
TAGCTGAGAGTGGAGTAAAAGGTTAATAAAAATACACTTTCAAAGCACCGTCAAGTGACTTTGCTGCTCACTGCAAGAGGACAGCAGCCTTGAGGTTTACTTAAGAAAACCCCAAACAACACGAGCAGTGTATTGCATGTGAAAATTGCCTTGAGCATAAACCCGAGGGCAAACAGCAGGACCACACACAATTAAATTACATCTGTGATCTAGTTAGGGTGAGATGACTAATAGAAAGAGGCTGTTTGAATGGTCTCAGAACACCTCGAAGCACCATCACACCCTTGCCAACACTGACCTGGCTGCTCAGGATAGCAGCAGACACAAACAAAACCCAATTCTCAGTTTTATCACCCACACTATGCAAAGATAGAGCAGCTGCAGCAGGTAGGACACCCAGCAGTGAGAGATAACATGGTGACTCGGCTGGGGAGGCGCATGTCACCCACAAGAAACCCCCCTGTACTGAGAGATGTGAGCAACGCAGTAAAATAACACCCACAGAAACGCCAGGATGCCTGACCTTCGCCAATACAACAGCTCTTTCCAGGCAGGGAAAGGCTTTAGGAATATCTGCTGAGGGCTTTTAGCTACGTTGCTGCTCAGCTCTGCTCTGGGTCAGCAAGATGATGATGGGAACGCTAGACTTACCCAGCAATTTATCTACTTACTAAACTTACTGATCTTATAAGCAATGTCCCTCTGCCCTGGCTGGCAGATGTAAGCCAACACGTTCTCTATGGCTTAAAATTTTAGGACAGAAAATCCAGCACCAAGCTCTCCTCAGAAAAGGCACAGACACACACTCCAGTCCAACAATTATCAAAACAACAGAGGAATAAATCCCTGATGGGCAGTTTAACTTTAGGTGTCTGACTCTGCAAGGATTTTCCCCTAAAGGCACGGCCTGAGACTCTGGAATCTAGCACAAGCACAAGCCCTTCTCAGACAGCTTCTTTGGGAAAGCACCAGAAGAGCAATTCAAGGAACAGAACAGACCAATTTAATGAGTTCTGCATGCAGTACCTGTTCACATCTAATCCTGCCTTCGAAGACAAGAGCAAAAATCATTTTGAAAAGGTGCTGGATTTCATTCTGTAATGACCGTGCAGAAACTCTGGGAACTACCTAAGCCATTCACCTGCATGTCTGTTGGCCTCCTTCGCTCTTACCTTTGCCAACATAATTCTCGTCTTCGCTACATCAAGAGGTGTGGTGACTGCAGCTGCAAATCCACCTGAGCAAAATAAAACACCAAACACAAGTGAGACATTGTTGGGTGAATACGAACACCACGCTGCCTGCAATTCCCACGGCTGCGGTCAACACTGCTCCATTATTAACACCTACAGCACGTTCCCTCACGTCAGAGCCCAGGTACGGGTACGTTTGTCGAAGGTCTGTACACAGAGCATTTTATTCTTGTGTGGTGACTTAATGAAGCTGCTCTATACTTGCTAACTGTGAAACCAAACATTCCCATTGAGCTCCCTGTCCTTTTGTTTCAGACTGTGCATACATGAACATAGGAAGGTTGGAAGGATAATGGATTCCACTGCCAACACCTACAGACAAGTCTGAAAGGAAGAACCTGCTTACTCATTTGCAGAGATGGGAAAATAACCTTGTCACAGTGCGTTCTACCTTGAGAATTACAGTCTGGCCATTCAAATGCTAGAAAGATAGAAAGAGAGGAAAGATGCTCTGCATCTGAAACACCCACGTTTCAGGGGCAAAGCCATCCACAAGATACAGACACACTGGATCTGGACTTCAACTGTTAGACTGGGACTCTGTTTCAAGGAAAAAAGACAAGCCAGTGCTCAGGATGGAGCTCATCTCCAGCAAATTAAATCTGCCCCGTTTTGGATAACGACAACATGAAGCTGCCCAAGGTTCTTTGGAAATTGTCAGAAGTCTGCTGCCGCAAGTGGCATCATCCCCTCACAGGCATTTTTATTCTAATCACTCCCAAACTTCACCCTTGGAGCTCATGACTTTCACTCAGAGCAGCCAGCTCAGCTGCGCCTTTCCTCCTGAAAGCCAGAAACCCTCACCTTATCCACCGGCATGTCTCACCCACAAATGTGTGTGTGTCTGTCTCTGTATTTTAACCCTGTGGCTACAGCCTAGTCTCTTGTGCTATCTAGGGACCAGCTTTGTTGCTTTTTCTCCCAGGATTTTATTCCCTTTGCCTTATTTCCCCATCCTAAAATAAATCTCTCCCTCCTCTCTTCACAGTATCTGAAGCAAGTAATTCACACTGAGAAACAGCCAAAGTGAAGGAAACTTTTAAAACACAGGAGTAGCCCAGTAGTAAATGGAGCAAAAAAAAAGAGAGACTTGTTCTGAAGTCTCTTCTTCTTCTTTTTCCTCCTGTTTTTTCTTCTGGAGCTTGTATAAATTCTGTATCTGCCACAGCAGGGAACAAAGTGACTCCAAACACTGAAGCCTACAGAGCACCCAGGGAATAAGCTAAAAATAATCTATTTTCTGTTCCAAGTTTTATGGAATGTAGAAAAATTGATCTCTTTTCTTGGGATGGGAGAAGGGAAAAGCATTTCTTCTAAAATCTGTAAGTAATGAAAAAATCCATCTTCCCCCGCTGGCTTGCACTTTTACCTGCTCCTCTCTCTCTCTCAACCACCATAGCTTTAACATCCTAAACCCTGCTTTATGTCAGATCAGAGGCTGGGCCAGCTGGCACTCCAGTTGACTCCTTGCAGTTAATTAAAGACTGTCCCGGGACAGTTCAGGTGATGCAGTAAGGCACACGTGCAGTCCTCTGGACTTCAAGAAGAGCAGGCAAGCTGAATTAGCCAACAGCCCAAACCGCCCAGTTTAGAAGCAGCTTCTGCTCATGGAAGGTTCACTCTGCCGGAAGCCTTCTAGCAGTAATACCTCACTAAAAAGCAGAAAAATGGGTTGTATTCAAGAAGACGAAGCAGAAACTATGAGCAAGCTTAACTAAATTCCAGCCTGTTATTGGACCTTCTTTAAGGCCAAAAATCTTTTTACTGTGAGCCAGTCTTTGAGTAAGTGACCCAAAGGTTTTGGGAGAATGGTCTGGATAGAAAGTTTGGTACTCGTGTCAGTGATGTATTTTTAGCACAGTAAAAATAATCTCCATGGAAAAGAATGGCTTTACAAGTCTGGATGTAGAAGCCTTTCCCTTGCCCAACCAAGATAAAATTAAACAGTGAACCACATGGCCCTCAGGCCTGTATCAAGCAAAAAATATCAATGCATCACTCAGCTATAGAGTTGACGGTAACACTTCAGTGAGCTTAACCTAATTCCCTTATCAGATCATGGTAAATTTTTTATGCATTTGCCCCTAACAGTTCCTTATAGGCAGAAGCTTCAATCTCAGCTGGCAGAGTGATTAGAACAAACACAATTTACCCTGATGGGATGTTCCCAAATTCTTATCAGAAAGGTTTAATCAAGGCTGATTAGTCTCCATTTTTTTCCCCAGCTAACATCTGGATCTTTCAGACTCTTTTTGCCATTAACATTTCAATGTTTCTTTTCCCGTCACTGGGAAGGATTTGGTACAGATTCACCAATCAATTCAGAATGACAACAGCAACAAAAAAAAATGCTTCATAAGCACAACAAGCAGCAGGATTGCGGCTAAATTACATGTGAGTTTGCATATGCTTGACAAAAACACAAAGATTAAAGCTAACATTTGTTGGGAACCACAATTTATTGAAGGCAGTGAGCCTGACAATGTTAATTTGCTTCAGCCTTAACTCTAAGCATCCAAGGTATTTTCAGAGTGACCTCTTTAACGTTAGCACACGGGTATCCCAGAACAGGCTACCACACTAGCAAGGTGCTGCTCAGTCCCTCTTGCTGGGTAAAGGAAATTAAAACATGACTATTGCCAGTCACCAGATTAACACCACAGATACAAACTAGTCCAACCAGAGTCTACTCGTTCAAAACAGGCAGGCTGCGCATTGCACTAATACACAGTAAGGCCCAACAGACCTTTGTAAAATCACTCCTTTAGCTTATTCCTCCTGCCGGTGAGTTCTCCAAGAGCTGCCAGGTAAGGCTGCAGTCTGTTCAATCAGTCAGCAAACAGGAAAAGCAGGTATCAAAGTATCAGGTGGACAAGAAAGGCCCAGGCACATCTAGCCTTACACACCTAATCAGTCTGGCTGCTGTGCAGAGCTGACAGAGAACAAGGCACCGTCACGGGCAGCCTGAGCTCAGACAGACTCACCAACTCATTCTGCCTTTCCTCCTTGCCCTAGAAGGATCTGGCAATGATTTGGGCTCAGCAAGTAGGCATAAAGATGGATTTTCACATAAGAGAAGGCTTTGGGCTTGTTAATACTTCTAGTAGAGTGGCAAACTCCTCTATTGGGAAAGTAAAACTCCATCCAATAGTAGAAAATTCATCGCCTGTGTCCCAAGAAGTTAAATGGACACTGTATATTCACACGTCAGCTGAGCAGCTAAACTTTACCAAGCTCAGGGTGTTAAACAGAAAATCTCTCTGCTGCTCACACTTTCTCAGTGACCAGTTCGTGATGGAAGCGCTAATGACGGACATTTCCAGAGAATGGTTTACCTTTATTTGGCTATAAGAATAAATTCTTGAAGACTTAAGATATTCCCCTAGGTTCCTGCTGGCATTTCCTACCCCTTTTAGCTGTCATATGCAAATAAAAAATGAGAAACATCAGAACAGAGTGAAATACTTCACCTGAGAACAGTACACAACCCTAGGTCCTCACAGTTAGGTGGCTGCCTGCAGAATTTGGTGCTGCTGCTGCTATAGGAAAACATTTCACAGGTTCCTCACACTCCTCAAATAAGATCCTATCAAGGGAAAAAGACAAGTTCTTCAGCCCCCATATCTTTTTTTCTGTACAATTTTAATGTCCCTTCAGCCTCTCTAAAGGGCCCAGGGAATCCTTCTGGCTATCACAGCGGCTCCTCCCAATTCTGTGTTTCTGCCACCTGGCCAGACCCCTGGCACTCTCCCCTGCAACACCAGCTCAGTTCAGGAAGTCAAGCTTGTTTCAAGAGAGAGCAACTCGTGCTTGACTGATGTCCTTGTTTGAATTAGTCCACCTTAGGAAAACAATGAAGTCCCGGTTGAGCTGTATTATTGCCTGTCTTCCTGACTATTTTCTGTACTGGCATCTGAAGGTTACCCAGGACTGATTCAGAATTAACTCCCAAAACCATGATGAAAAACTGACTCGCACAGGCCCAGCACTAAAGCTCACGGTATCCTCTGACGTCTTCAAATTCACACAGTCCTTTTCAGAAATCAATCTGCAATCAGTCAGTTCTTATTTGAAGTTTTATTTCATTGGTATTAATATCTTTTTAAGAGGAAGTTTATTCTGGTGCTTTATCACTGTAGGAATAACGCTTGCCAATTGTAGGGCAAAGTGCCCCAAGATTTCAGCAGAAATACCAAGGGGCAAAGCACCGCTCCTCCAGTGATTTCACCAAGTCAGGCTTAGAAGCACAGTCCAGGAAGACACTGCAGGGAAACCTTGAGAACTACTCAAAAATTTATTCAGAGCTATGGAGTTAAAGAGGCTTTTAGGTACAATGTGTAATCTTGTCAGAGCTGATTAGATCAAAACAAAAGTGATGGGAAGTCCTCTCTGTTAATGTGCAAAAAGCTCTCGTTAGTGCTTTATTATTCACTAGACTTGGATCTCTATCCTTGGTGACTTGGTCACCACATAGCATTAATTATTAATGTTAAGCCACACTTTTTTTCCTGTAAGGAGAAAGAAGGTGTCTCACGGAGGCAATTTTCAATTGCATTAAATGGACACTCAGGTTCTCTGACAAGCTGGAGATAGCCTCACTGCTCCAGGCAGTACTTTGCTTTCTCAACAGCTAATACCCGATGGCAGGATTTCCCAGCCACCAGCCCACTTCCATGGACGACACAACCCCCACTCCAGAAGCTCTGCTGGGACAGTCTGCCCTGGTCCCTGCAGCAGTTCAGCTAGGCAGCCTAAGCCCAGAGAAGACTCAAGCATGGAAAGCAACCATAACCATGCCTGGTCTGCTCGCAGCACAGGGACATGCCTCCCTCCTCTGCCTCTAGCCTGCCAAAGCCTGGGCCCAACTCGGGGCTGGTGTCCAAACAGCTCAGACACGAAGCAAGGTTTGGTTCAAATGCAACCTCAGGCTTAAAACGTCACGTAGATCTACCCTGGGGTTCCTCCCCACTGGCTGCTCAGGTATCACCTTCTTTCACTCCCCAACTGCTCCAAACATCTCCTTTAGTTAACACACCAGAGATGATGATAAAGCTGGACAAGGCCTTCAGGGATTAATTATTAACAGATGAGACAGAGATGACTCCAATCTCTGATATTTCTGGTTATGCCTATTACATTTCTATAAAAAGCCTCTGGATCATGTACTTACATCTTACACATGTGGGCTCAGCGAGGAAGAGTCGGGCCTCTCGCAGCACTTTGGCTGAAATCGCTGCCATTTCACAGGCATTGGGATGGAGCTCAAGATATCAATGCTCTTTGTTCTGTCTTCACCAAACTATCAGCTAGGAACCAACCAATGCACGCAGACATACAAGTGTGTGTTTGTGCCAGAAGGAAGCCAAATGGGACTTTTTTCTCCGTTTGTTTCAGCTTACTACCCTGCCCCTCAGGACCTCTAATGTATTTTTAGAAAGTATTGAATTCAAGCAAAGAACACAGGAGAAAAGCACGTCTGTGTGATTTCACCATCCCACTACTAACCATGGTGACATCTGACAGCATCTCTGTGTTCAAAGGTTGATTTTTGGATAATCTTCTCCTTTTAAGGTTTATAACACCATTTTAAATGACTCGGATGCACACACCCACCTAATTTTATTGCTAAGGCACCGGTAAGGGTTTGAAATTTTTTTGTTGTTTTGGGATGGAAAGAAAGGGATTAAGAGTTTGGTCTGGGTTTGTGGGGTTTTTTCCCTTGTTTGAAGCTATATGTAGGTAGTTAATTTTTAACTGTGGAATCCACTCTTCAGAGAGCAGGAAATTATTTTTCCACTGCCTCCGTTCAGTAAGAAGGCTACATATTTTCAGTGAAATAGAATGGATGAGGTATCAGATTTGATCAATACAGGACGTGTTTGTTACACGGTTGCAGAGAGAGTCAATGGAGATGGAAGGGGAAGGTTCTGGCCCAAAAAGAGCTGCACCTCATGAGTTTTGAAGCCGGTCTTCAAAAGACACATAAGAAAGGAAGTTTAAAATACTGCTGGCAAAAAGGAAAGAACAGGGAAACAAAGAGCAGAGTAGGAAAGCGAGGCTGGAGGAAGGGAAGCTGGAAGGATATCTCAAAGAGTATTTATCATGACCAACTACACCATGACCTACAAATTAGGACTCCAGCTCTGCAAAGATTTGTGCTTGGGGAATAGAGCCTATGAAGAACTGCTAGGCTGAACTGTCTCATCCAGCACCATTGTGGACCTGGAAGACTCTGTGCTGCTCCACAGAGGACACGGTGTCTCTTCCAGCACAGTGTCAGATCTCACCAGCATCTGTCAAAGGGCAGTGAAGTGCTTGTGCACAACCGTGCCTCTGGAAGCTCCTTCTGCGGGACTTCTGCTAGGAGGTGAGTGGACACTACTGAACATCCATCGAATAGTAGCAAGTCCAAGAGTAAGTGGTCAGAATCAAGACATACAGAGAAGGAAATGGAGGTGCTGGGTTAGATTTCCAATTGACCAAATTGGACTTCAGGAAATTACTCTGCAAGCCTTGGGTAAATCAGATAACCTTTTCAGTTCTCTGAACGTGCCTGAACACAGTTCTGGTATCAATCTGACTGTAAAGAAATGAGCAGAGCTAAATTAATGATCCCCTATCACACCTGCAGAGGTACAGGTTGCATTTTAAAGCATTTTCAGTCCGATAGCTTGTTTTGTTTCAAAACAAAATGAACAATCTGCTTCAATTGCTCTCATCTTGTTTGCATGGATTTGACGAAGTTAGCATAAAATCAAACAGTCAAACAAATTTTAAGCAGAATAAAACTCCTTTCCCACCACAAACGTAAAAAATACAGTTGGACAAGACCACAAGAGATCATCTAAAGTATCCCTTCTGCCCCCACATCGATCAATTCTACCTAAACCATTGCCTCACAGCTCATATGCCCCATCTACTAAGCTGTGTGCAGCCACAGCCACGCTCCTTTCTGTCAGACACACAGTTATAAGCGCCCATCAAAACGAAGCCTCAGTCTCTGCTGGAATTCTGCTGCTATTAATACTTCAATTCCCTTAACAGAGCTTATTTTTAAAAAACTACATACAATGTAATGGCTCTGATTTTATAAGTCATCAAAGAACAAGCTTTGCTTTTGATAATCTCTATTTCAAGAAATGCTATAATTTCTCTTTAAACAGGATTTATTTTTTTTCCACATATTCTGTTACTGGTTTGGAAACTCGACATGTATTTTAGCTCCTCGGGGAAAAGCTCTGGCTACCCATCTCTTTAACTACTAATCTGTTTTTTCTATTAAGACAGTTGAGTCTCTCCTCCCTCAAATTTGTCAGCTATACTGATGAGTCATTAATTGTTGGGTTTTTTCTTTTCTTTTTGGAAACAACTACAGTAGGCTAAAATCAAGCAAGAAGCCTACTGAAGAATTCAATTAACTTCTGGCTTGTTTGGTAATAAATAGTGCAGTATTGTATTCTGCCACTCTTTATTCTCGTTCTAGTGTCTGGAGATTGCCCAGATGTTTCGTCCTCCGTTGTTGGTTGGTTTTTTTTTTGCTGCGGAAGGCTTTTGCCTCGGGGCTGTGCAGCACTAGCCTCTGCTCTCCTGACTCTAGTTAATCTACATGGCTGTCAGAGCTGTCACATGAATGGTGAATCACGGCCTCTCGCTGCAATCACTTCAACCCCTGGGGAAGTGCTCAGAGCAGACAGCTGCACAAACCCCCCACGCAAGCGAAGTTTCTCCTGGACGAGGATTTTACAAATCAACTTTGAAATAATCGCAAAGCCTGACTGACAGGCCCCTGGTTTTTAAATAACCGAAATTTGTCAAAAACAAATTGGTTGTCTTTCAAACAGACACCCTGTTTGAGTCTTTTTTTTTTTTCCTCCCTTCTCTTTCGCTCACTGACTTTCCTATTTCCAAATAACAACTAGATCCGTTTTCCTCTAAACAAACTTGAATTACAAAGGAATGTTGTTCTGCTATACTTAATAGATTTGCACATTTTTCCCTTTCTTCTTTAGTCTTTCCCAGTATAACATATAATCCTTTGCACCTGCAAAAGCTCCACAGACTGCTGACTGCCAAGAATCCACCACGTGACCCTGCTTCCATGACCAGAGATCCTGTGTTTAAAAAGAAAGGAAAATAAAAAGTTATTAAATGTTTGAATCTATCTGATCCCCATGTGAGTTAACTCCGAGGATGGGAACTTAAGTGAAAAGCTATTTTTGTGGCATTTTTCAGTGATGTAATAAGTGATTTTTCCCAAGGAACTTGTGTACTTGAACGAGCAGATGGAGTGAGAAAGATGTCTGGAACTGAGGAGGGCTTGAAGCAAATTGCTTTCAGGGATTTCATATGTATGTATTTAAGCCTGTGGCCATGCAACTTCACAAATATTTTGTGAATTTATTTTCTTTTTGGCGGATAAAACAGTGTGAAGCAAAACACTGAGCTGAGGGGCATGCAAGAACCAATATCACCGCAGCCCAGATGTACCAAACACTCCCATTTAAAGTGAGCAGTCCCCAGCACTCTGAGATATTTGCCTCCCTACATTTCTTAAACCAATCCTTCCCTTCACATTCCCCCAAACCCCCCCATCGTTAAGAAATTACTCTTATCACTCCCATTATATCCCAAAGCAGGTGTGTCTCTGTTTTTTCCTTGGCGTCATTAGGGACCACACACCCTTCTCCTCTCAGCTGCTCCCACACACCATGCTCCAATCCAGTAACTCACAGCATCATTTAAACAGGCACATTTAAAAACACCAACATGAAGGGTGCCTTCTAAAAAACACCTATCAAGAATCATGTGTCAGTTTGATGAGTCTGATCAGTATCAGCCACAAAGGCCAACATGTGCTGGGATGGGTTTTGTCATGCCAGCTACGGACACTGTGTTCTCTCATCAGCCCTCTCCCACCTCCCAAAATGCTTCAAACTGGAAGTTCTCTGGAGGAGACGTTTCTGGTTTATGATGTGAGGATCAGCGCTGAGCAAAATGGGATGGGATCCATGGTTCTTCTGAGGCCAGCATAGAGAAATCAGTAATTTATTTTATAGCTGTAGCACTATATTTTTAAAGCCATATTACTTCTATACCATAAAATTTTCTCAGAAGCAGCCCGATAGCTGTGCTAGGCGGAGATACTGCTCAGGGGCTCCTGGTCTGCAACGCAGCCTCTTTTCACTCGGGCACAAGAACTCGCTTCCCTCATCTGCAGACTCTTCATTTAACACACTGTCCTTGTGACTTGCTTCTTCCAACTTGGCTGGTGGTTATATTTCAGTTGAATGTTTTAAAAATCAAACTGTTCAAGCAACAATGGCCAGCCACAATGTTGTTTGGTATCCTGCCACTGCTAAATAGCTGCAGCTCCGCTGTACGAAAGCACTAAAGGGATTTCAGTCTCTTTAATGCTGGCTGTTCTTTTCCTGGTGCTTTCAGTATGGGCTTCTTTTCTGCTGTCACCCACATCAGAAACTGATTTTCATCTCATAAATAAATAGGGATTCATAATTCATAATTCTTCAAACTCATAAGATGCTTTTCTGGAATAACTTACACTCTTTGGATACACAGTTTTCTAGCAGCTCAATCTGGCTGGCTGAAGGACACACGCTCCCTAAGGCAAAAGGTGCTACCTTCCAAAGCATCTAGGTATTGCCAAAGCATAAATCCCACCTTCAAACCTCATTTTCAAAACACTTCAGGTGCTTAAGAAACCTCAAACTGAAAGTCGGGGTTTAGAAATCTAAATGTTGGAGCCACTTGATAAAAACTGAATGACTGTATTTTTTCATTACATGTTCTCCCAATGTCTAAACATCTACAACTAAATCCAAGAATTCAGAACAGTTACTTCTGTCATGCAAAAAGAAAAAGAAAAGCACTATGGAAGATCTGCTGGAGGACTACGAGGAAAACCAGCACATTAACACAGACATTCATGGCTTTGCCAGAAGCCCAGCCTATTCTCAGTCACGATGGAGTTTTATGTTAATGGCATTGTCCAAAGATGCAGGAAAAGGTCATTCTTATTTCTTGGCATGCAGCTCTCAAATCTGGTTTCTGATAAAGCCTGGCTTCCCAGTACAGTTCTGCACAAAGAGCCTTTGCCAAGCAAGGCAAACGGTGATGCATTCCCATCCATTACGCCTGCAAATTGACAACAGGTATTTGCAACAGTCATGGAAAATTGTTTAGAAGGGTGGAGCCAGGAACAGTTCAATTAAATTAGGGAAAA
>WEIS01052426.1:0-19428 GCA_013389965.1 Todus mexicanus
ACTTGATGATCTTAAAGGTGTCTCTCAACCAAAACAATTCTACGATTGTATGACTTCGTGGCAAATGGAGATAGCAGGGAACTGCAAACTTGAGTAGCCTCTGATGTAGCTGAACACCTCCGAGCTGCAAACGGGGTAGTGTGACCATGTGTTGAAATCATCCCATCAGCAGGAAGAGTAAAGCTACACCTGCAGCTTTACACGCAGAGGTTTGGGGCTGGTTTTGTCCTGCATGTGCTGTTTTGAATAACTGTAGCTTAGGAAGCTGCTACAGGTGGTGCCCTTTGGAGCACTGAGTAGGAAGGTCCTTCATGCACCTCTCGCTGGGTGGACTGACAGTTGTGCAGCCAAAGGGTTGCTGCAGTCCATGGAATGTTGAAGACTTGGGTCTTGGGGGTTTTCCCCCCCTTCTTGGAGAGGCTGAGGTCTAGGGGGTGGCCAGAGCACTTCTCTCATCCTGAGACTATCCCTCTTAATGGTTTGTGGTGGTTTCTAGCACATCGCTAAACAAAGGAAAAAACACAAGATGAAACAGTTCTGCTTAAATAGACCCCGACATCGTCATACATATGCACAGCTCCGTATTGCTCCTCAAAAACCGGCAGGCCAGTTGATGGAGCCTCTGGGCAGAATATGAATGCCTTGATTTTCTAGCCCCCTGAGCACCTGCGAAGAGGGCCACGAGGACCAGCCAGTGGAGATTGAGATATAATTGCTTGCCTAGAGCAGTAACATATTTCCGTACACCAGCTGAATACCAATGAGGACAGAAGGAAGGAAGGTATCAAACAGAATTGCAGGCAGGAGGAAAAGGAGGCTAAGTGATTTNCCGCAAAACCCGGCAGGCCAGTTGATGGAGCCTCTGGGCAGAATATGAATGCCTTGATTTTCTAGCCCCCTGAGCACCTGCGAAGAGGGCCACGAGGACCAGCCAGTGGAGATTGAGATATAATTGCTTGCCTAGAGCAGTAACATATTTCCGTACACCAGCTGAATACCAATGAGGACAGAAGGAAGGAAGGTATCAAACAGAATTGCAGGCAGGAGGAAAAGGAGGCTAAGTGATTTAAAGGAAGGGACTCAAAAGGCCAAGGCTGAGGACAATAGGCTAGTTCCGATTAGAGGGTTTTTATCAGGGAGTGATTTGGGTTTTTAATGAATTTTTTCAGGAGCTGAACGTGTCGCAGAGCCAGTTGGTGAGAAGGCGACAGGGGCAAGCAGTGTGACCCCAGGTGCTGCTGCAAAGAGCCCTGCAAAGATAGGGGCAGGCAAAGGGAGCGGGGAGCAGGGTAACCTACCTAGAAGCAAGCACATCCTTTTGAGGTTGATGAGGTTAATGCCACGAGATTTCTTACCGGGCATTTTTCTTCCCTTTCTGTAATTGCGCACAATAACATTGAAGGCAATTTAGGTTTAAGCAGCGTGAGCCTTTGAAATCACCTTCCTATGTAATTGCCAGTGGAGGATACAGTTTTGCTAACTCCTGTAGCTTGAGGCGTTAGTCAGGGACCAGGCTGTCCCCTCCATGAGCAGAGAACTCCGAAGGGGCTCCCAGCAATGCCACTTCACTGCTCCTCAGCCCTGCACCTGCAGGGCACGGCAATGGATGGTGCTGTTTGCGCTGCCTTCTTGAAGCTACATAGAATAAGACTCAGTTTATTTGAAGTCTGCCCTTAAGAAAATAAAAACCAAACCACTCTCACCTCACCTTCAAGCCTGCAGCCTCGAAGGGTAGTTTGGAGCATTTTAGATGCTTTAAAAGTGCTTAACCCCTTAGTTGCCTCTGAATTATCATTTGGGATCTGGTAGTGGGAACTGAGCATGGAGATCTAATGANGCAGCGCTGCCACTTAGTGTGGCATCGGGTTTGGACTGAAGACACAACAGCTTTTTTTATACCAGAAGCATTCTTGGCTTTGTTAGAAAAGAGTCGGTCACTGATCTCCATGCAGCGGCTGCACGGAAAGGAGGAAAGACTCCTGAGAGCAGCGAGGTGCCTTGCAAAACGTTATAACGCGCTTTATTGTTATGAACGTTATGAGCCGGATTTGCTGATGGAAAGCAAACAGAATCATCAGATCTGTGTGTTTTCACTCAGCCAGCTTACGGAGGGAAATAGAGCTGAATTGAGAGCGGCGTAACCTTTTCAAGGGGGAATGAGAAACAACTTCAGTTGCAAAGACATGTCCGCAGGGGACCAGATGTTGGATTCACGGTCCCCCATAGGAGCCTTCTATGGGCATTTAAAACTCCGTACAGAGCCTTCTTCAGGATTTATAAATACTAAATACGTGCTAATGTACTGCCTCGGGTTTTCGCTTATTCTCCCCTGCCACCACCACCTCTGAAATGGCTAGTGGAAACTCCTGTGCCGCCCATCTTCCTTCAGGCTTCCAGTGCACTAATTCACTGTTGTTTACATTTATACAAACTAAAATGTTTCCTTCCAAACCCCTCCTCGCTGAGCACTGCCTCGTTGGTTTGTTTTTTTCCTTTGTACAAGCCTGTGTCCTTCTGTGAAATGCGGCCCTCAGCTTCCACCTGCCGTTCAGAGGCAGAATGGCAGGGCTGCCACAGCCTGCCAGAAAAGAAAAATACTGGTGCAAATTTCAATCCCGAATGCGGCACTTTGGAAGGAGATGGAAGCGGAATTGAAATGACAGTATAAAGCTGGCCCTCATCAGGTTTGCGGTTTGGTTCAGCTTATCCTAGCCTCATTTTCCTAGAGCTTGACTAAAAGGAGTGTTGTTCTCCCTGGCCAAATCAGCCAGTTTATAGCTGTTTTAGGAAGCAGTCTGCTTCAAGGTGTACAGAAATGTGCTGTTCTTCTCTTTTGCAGCTAAAAACCACAGTGACACCCAAGTGTTCTTCTACCTGTGGATTATCTTCTATTTCATCAGCTCGTGCTATACCCTAATTTGGGACCTGAAGATGGACTGGGGTCTCTTTGACAAAAATGCTGGTGAAAATACCTTTCTTCGAGAAGGAATTGTCTACCCACAGAAAGTGCGTATACAGCCTGCCCTTGTGCTAGAGAAGGCTTTCGGTGTTTTAACAAAACTCGCTGTGTTTAGAGCATGTTGCAGTTGGCCACTGGTGCTTCCTGAATGCTACGGGCTGGGATTTTGTAGCGGTAGAGTTCATTTGTTTCAGAGAGATCATTTCATCCGATTGATTTTTCTAGTGGTTGAGCAGGACATTCTTCAGTATCTTCCTGAAGAGGGTCTGTCTTCCGTGGAGAACGTGGATGATGAGCTGTCCTGTTTGTCTGTCTTGTTCTTCAGGCGTACTACTATTGTGCCATTGTAGAAGACGTGATCCTGCGTTTTGCGTGGACCATCCAGATCTCCCTCACTTCCATGCAAATGTTTCCACACGCTGGGGATATCATTTCTACTGTATTTGCCCCACTCGAGGTATTCCGGTAAGGCTGCTTGACTCAACGGTTTGTTTCGCTTTCACGTCTGTATTACTTGTGTAACATCAGGTGGGGAATGCCTTGCTTCTTGGACATGGAAGATACTGGTCCTTCAAACAGGAGGCTAAGTCTAACAGGAACATTTAATCTGAACAGGGTGCTGCGAGAAGAAGGCTGTAGAGGGCTCTGCAGCGATATGGGGTTGGATTCTTCGTGCTGCCTTTACAATTTCCTCTGAACCTAGGCCTAATCCTGCGAGGTTTATTATTACTCAGTTTCTCCTTAAAATGACCTTGTTGCAATTTCCAAATGAAGCTTCACTTGATTCTCAGGTTTATAATTCTTGAATCTCTGAATTAGTGTTTCCAAACACTAATTTGGGTTCTGCATCATCGGTTTAGATCCTGCACAGTTTCACGGCTCTTTACACACTTGGACTCTAGTTGGAGACCCACCCCCGCAGCTTCTTGAGATGAGTAAAAGCCCTTGAAGCAAAACCTCTCTTGTTTGCGTGGTGGAGGTTACTGAATCTCACTAGTGTACGTGGTGAATCTCACTGAACCTCCATACGTGATGGAGGTCGCCTTTAGTTCGTAACGCCTGGTACCTCTTCCATGCAGTGCAGCCTAGGCCTGTCTTTGTTAGGACAATGAATGAGCCTGACAGATCTGTTGTTCTCCAGAGAGCTGGGAAGATGTTGTAGGAGGTGCTGCTGTTAGTCACTGGCTGTTTCTCTATATTCCCAGTGTGTTCCCAGAAGCACCTTGGTCAGTGAGAAGACTCAGTGGTACCCATGTGCCTGTACCAGTACTTCACCAAACACGGGCAATGACCCTAAAAAGTGGAATCGAATTGGTAATATTCACTTTGTCTCCATCCAGGCGGTTTGTGTGGAACTTCTTCCGTCTAGAGAACGAGCACTTGAACAACTGTGGTGAGTTCCGTGCCGTGAGGGACATCTCCGTGGCGCCGCTCAACGCCGACGACCTGACGCTCTTGGATCAGATGATGGACCAGGAAGATGGTGTACGAAACCGCCGCAAGAACAAACAGTGGAAGCGCAGCCAGAGCGTGTCCTTGCGCAGACCTCGTCTTGCTTCACAGTACGTTTTGCCTCCCTGCTAGCGCGACAAACCAAACCATGCGTTGGAGCTGTTGTTAATCCCTGGAGGCGTTTTATGGCCTGGGGGATCATGTAAAGGTGTCAGCCAAAATAGTCATTCAAAAGGAGAACAGGTCCAATTAGTAAACAAATGTGCCTCTGCTTGGGGGGGGTTCATCCTTTACATCATCTTGGGGTTTTGGTAAACCTTTGGACAAGGGAGTTCTGTTTACAAGACTCCCCTCCCACAAAAATAGTTTGTAGCAGTTGCCAGAGATTATAAATCAAGCCTGGAGGAGAGATTGTCTTCAACCAACCATTGCCAGGTTTCACACCACCCCAAGACTTCAGTTATCGATTGATCGAGGTTTGACATGGGAGATCTCAAACTCCTTCCCCTCTCAAACTTAAACTCACACAATTTTTTGCTTCTACTCATCGTTCTTGCACCCCAGCCCATGAACCTGTTGACTGCAGAGGGGATATGGGCCAAAGCTTGGTCAAATTCCCTATAGCCGTGTCCGCTTACCTCTTGGGCATGCAGCGAACTGGGACGCGTCAAGTGTGTTCCAAAAGAAGCTGCTGTGCCTTTGTGCAGCCTGCTGACAGACGGAGCAGGAGCGCTCTTTTGGGTCCGTAGTCCCCGTTGCAGCGGTTTTAGGGAGTTTTATGCAGAGAAGGTGCACAAAGGTCCCTGGCCCTTGGTCAGCACAGCCCAGCAGAGGCCACGGTTCCTGCCCGGGAGGTGCTCGGCGTGGTGTGGGCAGTACCCACAGTGTGGGAGGGGGATGCTGAGGGACAGTGTATTTATAAGGCTCTGCTATTCCCAGTGAGCGTGAAACGATTCCAGTAGCTTGCCTATTCCATCTCTGTGCCAGAATGACTCTTCCCCCTCCATGTCTTTTGGTTTTTTTTCCTTCCCCTAAGCACACTGTGGGTTTACTGTCTGCACGTAGTAATGTGGATTTCTTCTCCTCAGTGTTTTCTGGTTTTTGTTTTCCAGGTCCAAGGCTTCTGACACTAAGGTATTGATAGAGGACCTTACGAATGAAGTGAACACATGAGATGGCCACGGTCTCTTATTCCGCATCCTTTGTTTTCTCGTTCTCTTCCCCTCTTCCCCGAGTACCCAATCTCCGGTATAGTTCCAGCTGAAAACAGGATAAAACACTGAACATATTTTCCGAGCTCTTCCAGACCAGATCCTATGGACTTCAACAAGCTCACTGTGTTTCGTTTCTTTTCTGGGTTAATTTTAATGTTCTATTTTAAAAACAAAAACAAAACAAAACAAAAAAAACGAAAATAAAATATTTTACTTTGGTTTGCCAATAAAGAGGACAGTTCAGGAAAGAAGGATTGTTTACAGTCTCAACAAGGACATATACACACCAGTCCGGATAACGAAGCATCGTAGGGACTCCCTCATGGGACAGTGCCGAGAGCACGCTCGGTTTCTGCTTGGCCCGGTTTTGACTGGTTGAAACCGGACTTGAGTTTTTTAATCTGGTTTTTTTTTTTCTTCTTCTTTTTTTTTTTTTTTTTTTCCTTCCTTCATATCCAGCGCTGAGGCACTGGCTGCACTTGCAGGGAAAGTGCACTTAGAGCAGTATCTTCATTCATGAAGCTACTTTTTAATTTGATGTAACTTTTCTTATAATTTTGGGGAGAAATATGATGTATCTATCTGTTGCGTTATAGTTTTCACATTATTTATGAAACTTAACAACCCATATGAGAGTGATTTTTTTTTTTTTATTTGTTTTTTTGAGTCCTGTGCAATGAAGGTTGTAACGGTAAAACAAAGCCGGGAATGTAGATCTAGATCTCCAGGGTCGGGGGGTTATGCCCTGCAAATACCCCCTCTCGTGAGACGACTTGCACCTGTGTTTACCTTTTTTCTCTCTCTCTCTCTTTGATTTTATTTGAAACCAAAGTTTCTCTTTCTGATTTTATTTTATTTTTTTTTTAATTGCTGCTGCTGCTTCTGGGCATGTCTCTTGTGCTGGTTCCAGGCCAGCTTTCCATGCAGCCGTGTGACAGTAGTGCAGGTTAAGGCCCTTTCGAAAGGAGAGTTGGGTCCTCCCACTGGTGCGAAAAGCTGGGTGAACAAAGGCTTTGGAACTCCCTTCTCTAGATCAAAAAAAGCATTTTTCAAAGCCTTAATAATCTTTAGGTGATGTGAGGGCTTTCTGTACCAAGCAGGGAGATTTTCTGGTGTTTTCCTGCAGCCCAGCACAGCAAAACTGGGACAAGGCAAGGAGCTGATGGTTCCTGGAGTGGAGGGGATGGAGCAGGCTGGGGTTCAGGAGCGGTGCTGTGTTAGAGAGCTCTTAGGCAGTGAGGAAAGGACTGTGTCGTGGCCACTTGATGGGGAAGGTGAAGTTGAAAATGGGGCTTCTCTTGGCTTCTGGTTTGGCAAGACGCCTCTGTCGGGCGCTATCCCTGTGTGGTTGTGCCCCATGTCTCACCAACTCAGTGTGGGAAGTGTGATACTTTTGAGCAGACTTAGGTAACAGGCAGCCGTGTCACTGAGCAAATGTCAGAAGAGCGATGCTAGCTCAATGCTCTCGTTGATATCCGGTAGGACAGGAGGCGTGTGTCCTGCTTGCAGAGTCCCACTATCCGTCCCCTGGCAGTTCCCGACACTCCCAGAGCAATACTGGTGGGCGAGGGGAGCCGGAGCTGAACCTCGCAGCCAGGACCGCTGCTGCTGGATCGGGTCGGCGCAGCCCAGGGCCCCAGTGCTGTCGCCTTCCTCTGCCCGGCTCATGGTGCAAGGAAGGGTGATGAAACTCTTCAAGTAGGATCCTCGTGCTGGTATCTCTGTCCGGTGATAGTTTAGGTGATGGAATTGCAGGAATCTCTGCTCAGCTGCTGTTTGGTGGTTGTGGGGGGAAGGGGGTTTAATTAGCTAATAGCATAATTTCTCACACAGCCGCTACATTGCATTGTCTCAGTTCGCCTGCTTGTGCCTCTTGCCCAGAGGAACTGAAGAAGGAAACTTTTTAGTTCTCTTCATTTAATTGGAAATAGATTAGAATTCAGTGGTGGTGAACCCATGCCTTGTGCCAGGCTAAGGGCAACCCTGTGAGCCTGTAACTACCTACACTTCTGGGTTCTGCTGTTCGTCCGTGTGGTGCCCAGGAGCCTGTTTTCCCCTGTTTAACTCCCTTAGGTCTGTTGTCTGTCCTTAAACAGAGGGTTCTGGTTCATACGGAAGTGGAGACTGAGATATAAAGCCCCTTAAAGTATTTCCGTTTCCTAGCTTGCACTGCAGCGCTTGTTGCCGTGTCCAGATGTTGTGTCGGTGTTTCCAGTGAGAGTGGTGGGAGACAAGTGAGTTTGTACCTACCTGGGATGCTTTAGAGCAGGGCAGGCACCCCAGGGGGGCGATCCAAATGAAAGCAGCAGTGTTCCTTAAGCCAGTGGTTCTTTATAAAAAGAAACAGAGCTCTACTGGTAATTTGTCCTTTCAGAGGGAAGGAAAAATACCGAGAGACGTGTTGAAGTGATACCCGTCCCCTGGGAGCACTCTGCCTTCCTCAGCCGGGCTGGGGAGAGCGGGACATGGCCAGGTGGCCTCTGTCTCTGCTGCACTGTCCAACCATCCCCTTCCCAACCTGCTGGGGAGGGTCAGGCTGCAAGCAATTCAATTCTTAATCTGTAGTTTACCCAAATCCTTACGGGAAGCAAGAATTCAGTCTGTCCTTCTGCTCCGCTCCCTGCTCTGTTCTTTCCTTTTTTTCCTCTATCTTCGCTGGTAGGAGAAATAAGAGAAAAAAAAAAGGGAGGTGGCATGCTGCAGCCTAGCAAACATTATCTCCTAAAATAAACAGTGCCCTGTTGGCAGGGAGGATGCTCTTTGAGGGGGAAGTAGCCTGAATTCCCAGAGATGTGGCTTTTAAAGGCTCCCCGGCGCTGCGTCTGCCTGTTCCCTCCCTCCCACCCAGCGATTTCTGAGAAATCAGGCGTGCAGATTCCTCCCGAGAGCGAGCGCCAAAGCCGGGGTGGCTCTGCGTTCTACGAGAACATCTGGCCAATAAGAGGGAGACCTAACAAAGCCAGGCAGATGGTGGGAGCAAATCGCCCCCATTGCTCCTTGGGAGCAGCCTGTGCCAGGGGAGTGGGGACACTCCTGGGGTGGCTTTGTTTTCGTCAGGGCTTTGCTGATGGGTGCTTGGAAACACTTCTGGAGGGAGAATCATAGAACTGTCAGGGTTGGAAGGGACCTCCACGCTCACCCAGTTCCAACCCCCCTGCCCCGAGCAGGGACACCTCCCACTAGAGCAGGTTGCTCAGAGCCCCATCCAGCCTGGCCTTAAAGGCTTCCAGGGATGGGGCTTCTACCACCTCCCTGGGCAACCTGGGCCAGGGTCTCACCGCCCTCCTGGGGCAGAACTTCTGCCTAACATGTAATCTGAATCTCCCCAGCTCTAGTTTTGCTCCATTCCCCCCAGTCCTGCCACTACCTGACATCCTGCAAAGTCCCTCCCTGGCTTTCTTGTAGCCCCCTTCAGCTACTGGGAGGCCACAAGAAGGTCTCCTCGGAGCCTTCTCTTGTCCAGCCTGAATAACCCCAACTCTCTCAGTCTGTCTTCGTAAGAGCAGGGTGGCAACCCAGAAGCACAGAGAGCAGAGTTGAAAGGAGCTGGGTTTTGGTTTATCCAGCGCTTTAGTTGGGGTATATCTGAATGGAAAGTAGAAGCTGAGGCAGGTCTGTGCCCTGGCCACCACCAAGTCATGCTGGCTTCTGAGCGTGGAAAGATGTGGTGCAGCGGTGGTGCCTGTGTGCCGCGCTGAGAATGGGATGGAAGCTGCTTTTGTCTGGCTGAAGCCCTTGCAGGTGGTCCCATCTAAGGGGAGTAGACGCCACAGTGTGGCTGGTGACTTGTGGAGCTGCCCTTTGAACTCGTTTCTCTGTGCTGCTTTCCATCATTCTTCTTGCTCCTCCAGCAACGTTCAGCTTGGAAGGGCTTAGGATTTGCAGCGTCCAGGGTTTATTTGCTAGCTGGAGGTCCCTGCCTGGCTTTGAGACAGTGTCACCAGAAATGTGGGGAAGGCAGTGCTGCGTGCCGTGGGTGAGCCGTGGGGCAGGTTCGGGCTTTATGGGCTCGACACGTGGGAGCAGGAGCTGCTCCATCCACAGCGCCTGATGTTGCCCCACCACAATTTGAAGGAAATGCATTTGCAGCGCTCGTGGCTGCGGCCTGAATGCATCCAAGCAGCTCCTACCTCTCAAATCCAGGCATGTGCCCAAAGCTGGCTATTGCTCATCCCACGCCTTGCCCTGCTTCTGGTCCTCCTCATTCTGTTCGTGTCCATTCCATGTGTCCAAAGCCAATGGTCTGCAGGGTGCGGGGGGACAACCGGTGTGAAAATTCATTTTCAGCATGAAAATTGTGGGGAGGAAGAACTCTCTTGAGGAGCAGAGTTGGATCCTGCTGCTCTGGATTCCCCCATAACTCCTTGTGCTGCTTGTTGTGCCTCGCCATGCGGGAGGCAGGCAAGGAGAGAGATCATGGTCCTAGGTCGGGAGATAACGATCCCTGGGGACATTTTCTTCCAAGGAGCAAAGGAGACGGCGTGACGCCTTCGAGCTTTGCCCACGTTTTGAACAGCTAAGTGAAGTTGGCCTCACCCTGCCAAGGATGCTGCTGCATCGCTGCTCACCATGATTTGGGGTGTGCCCCAGGCTTTTGGGGGGGTTGTGGCCCTGATGTCGGACTGGGATGGGGCTGGGACTGGGGCATGGCTTGGCTCCTGCTGGGAAGTCAAAACCCCCTTTGCTCACACGCTGAACCCCGGTCCCGTGTCCTCCCTTCTCTCCTCCACCGGTCTCCTTTGCACTCGCAGGGGGAAGATGATCTTCTGCCTTAAGCTTTTCTTTTTTGGGGGCTTTTTTTTTTTTTAATTCACATTTTTATTGCAATTGGATTGTTTTGTCCTCTTGGAAAAGAGGGACTGGGGGTCCTGGGGGAAGAGCAGAAAGTCCCTCTGCAGCAGGCGCGGTTGGGCTTGGTGGCTGTCACCTTGTCTAAACACGCCTCCTTTACGTGACGCCGTCCCAAACGCCGCCCTTTGGGATGAGCTGTCGACCTGCCACCAGCGTGGGGTTAAACTGATGTGTGGGTGTCCCTGCTGCAGCATCCTGGCTGCCGGAGGAATGCTGGCTTTGCAGGGGGAGGAGAAGGAAGGGATGATAAAACTGGATGTACCTAGATGCTGGTGCCCCAGCCCTGTCCCGTTGGGAGTCGGAGGCTGCTCCGGTGCAGCCGTGCTATGGTGGGGCCAGAGGTGCCAGTCCTGCCTGGGAAGATGCCCCCGTGGCCTGGCAGTCCCTCAAACTCTTAGAAACCAAATCGCAAACTCTTTTCTCCAGAGGAGAAATTGGGCAGCCTGGTAGAACTTGTGATGACCTCTCCGTCCCATAGGTCCTCCTGGTGAAGGATCGTCATTTGGAAGGGGCCCGGGGTGGAAATGCCAAAGTTCCCCCCCGGGTCCTGCTGCCACCTTCCTCTCCCCTTCCCCTCTGTGTTGGTCTAAATGATCTTTCTATGAAGCCCTGTAGATGTCCAAAGTAATTATGGAGTGTGATTAGTCCTCTGTGGGTGCTTTCTTTCTTTCCTCCTCCTTTCTCTTTTGCTATCCCCTTCTCCACTCTTCTGTTTTGGCTAAGTGGAAAAGGTGAGGACAAAGAATTGCCGCTTGCTTGGACTCATGATGTATCTGTGACTGCGCTATTAGCTGTCTCCTCTTCCCTCCCCGAATGGATATAATTTTTTGAAGTGTGGAATACCCTTCTTGATAAGTAGATTTTAAAAGAAAAAGAAATAATACTACTAATGCACAATGTGATACTGTTTCATAGTTTCTAGGTGGTTGTATAAAAGCAAAGTTACTGTGATTGTGTTTTTCAAAGGAAAAAGTGATTGGTTACGAACTCTGTCCTTTTTTCATTATTACAAGCTCTTTGTTTTCCAATGATCTGATGGCTCTTTTGTCCCCGGTCTGTGTGGTTTTTCTTCCCACGTCCCACCCCTGGTGCTGTGTCCGGGGGACATCTGTGTCCTGGGAGGAGGTGGAGATGCTTGGAGGAGGGAGATGTTTGAGAAGGGGTTGGAAATGGGCAGGAGGGGTTCACAGGAAGGTGCCCAGGGCTCAAACCCACATGCCAGGGGACGATGCTGGAGGAAACCTCCTGCCCAGACCACACTGTGCTGGTTAAAGGCTCCTGGTCCTTCGGAGAGCCTTTGGTTGCCTCTCTTCAGCTTATGTCTTGTCCAAGGAGTTGTCCTGACTGCACAAGGGGTGACCAGAGGCTGAGCAGCCCAGCTCTAGGTTGTCTGGGGTCTGTGCTTTCATTTCGCTCTCTTAAATCTCTTCATCGTCTCTTGCAATCAATCTTCTTCCAGAAAAGAGCCCAGCGCCTAGAAATCACTCTAAGCCTGTTGCTGCTCACGCCAACCGCTTCCCGGAGGTTTAATCCTGCCTGTGGCTCCCTGCCTGTGCTGCCTGGCTGGTGGAAGAGCCCAGCTGCCCACCCTTGGCACCTCACTGGGCTCGTTTGTCCCCAGCTCCATTGGGACAACATCTCCCAGGCGCCCTTCACCTCCCCAGCCCAGGCAGAGGAGCCGGGATCCCTCTCTGGGATGGCACGGAGGTAAGGATGGGTCCCAGCATCGCAAGGGAGGTCGGGCCCCAGGGCTGGGGTACGGGGTGAGGAGGGTCTCTCTGCCCTGGAAACCCACCAGCGGTCCCTCCTGCCTGGGAGCAACTGGGGGGAGATGCTTCATCTGCCCCCATGGAGAAAGAAGTCAGCCCAGCCCCAGTGCCCGCTGAGGGGAAGGGAGCCCTCGGGCTCGGTTTTGGCCACGGTGGGGGACCCAGAGCCACGGGGGTGAGGGTTGGGGGGGGGGAACGTTTAAGAAGATAAAAGTGATTTCTTGCCGCTCGTGCTGGCGGGGGCCAGCGCGGCTGGAGCCGGGAGGATTAAAACAATTTCATAATCCTGGTGATTTCCTTTTGATCGGGATTATGAAACCAATCACGAATATCAAAAGCTGCAGCTTAAAGCCGCAGCCAGCGCGGGGCCGGGATGCCCATGGCCCCCTCAGCACCCCTCCTGCCCCCCGGGGACGGCAGCCCCGACACCTCCAGGTAAGCGCTGCCCACCCAGGACCCTCATCCTGCCGGACGAGTTTTGGGGGGTCTCGGGCGAGGAGGGCAGGGGGTTTGGGTGCCTATTGCACCCTGGCTTTCGGGGCGATGAGAAGTGGCTGCCCCGAGCTTGTCCCCCTCTCTCCCCACACCATCCTCCCCCCTGAAGATGCTCAGCTGGCCCCAGCTCGCTGTGGGATCCAGGCAGGATTCGGCCTCCAGGGAAGCGGGGAAATTGAGCGGGTCTGTGTGATGCTGCCAGGAGGAGGAGGGTGGCTGAGCTCAAGGCCCTCGAGAAAACACCCTCCCGGCAGCGGCAGCGGCTTTTTGTGGGGCTGACACAGGGCAGGGCCCCCGGGACGGGACGGGACGAGGTTTGGGCCCAGACACAAGGACATTCCTGAGAGGCGGCCAGGGCGGGCGGGGGCCCCTCCGTGCCCCCCACGGCGATGGCGTCAGCCCTGAGGGACACCCAACAAGTGCCGGTGTGTGTGTGGGGGGAGGGGGCAGTGCTCGGCTGGGGCTGGGCAGGGTCTGGCCGGGAGCCCGTCCAGGGGGCGCCTGGAGGAGGAGGAGGAGGAGGAGGAGGAGGCGGGGGCAGGGGCAGGGCTGAGCGCGGCCCCACAGCCCAGCCGAGCGCCTCCGCTCAAGGGGCCGGAATTTGCTGGTTTGTCTGTCTCTTTTTTTATGTTGTTGTTGTTAATTTTTGGTTGGGTTGTTTTTTTTCCTCTTCCCTCCTTCCGTTCTCCTCCTTCCCGTCCCTTCTCCTCCTTCCCTTCCTTTCCCTTCTCCTCCTTCCCTTTCCTTCTCCTCCTTCCCTTTCCCTTCTCCCCCTTCCGGGGGTGTCGTGGGGGTGTCCCGGGCCAAGTGACACGTGTGAGGCCGGAGCAGGGGCAGGGGCAGGAGGCTGCTCGCTGGCCGCTGCCAACCACGAGGGAATTGTTCTGGGGAGTTTTGGAGCCCCGAGGTGGCTCAGAAAGCGCCGGTTCTCTCTGGAGCATCTTGCCGGGTGCCCCAAGGCGCCCAAACCTTGCCGGGCAGGCAGCGGTGCTCCTGCTCAAGCTTTGGGGATCCCCCTCCTTGGCCCTGGTTGCTCCTGCTCCAGAGCAGCGCTGGTGCAGCGAGTGGCAGGGCTCTGGGGGGCTGGGGGACCCCAGTGCTTGTCCCCCGGCCACAGGCACGGCCACGGTTGCCATCTGCGGCACCTCGAGCGATGCCCTTGGCTGGAGACACCAAGGCGGGTGCTGGGTGCCAGCAGGAGGGTGAGGGCAGCGTGAGGGGCTCACCCGGGCCCCCCTGGGTTTTCTCCCGGCAGGATCCATGGAGGGGGGCTCTCCTGAGACGAGGCAGGTGCCGCGGCCACCCAGGCAGCACGGCCAGAGCAGCGGCAGAACCGCGCAGCCGGAGCTCCCCGAGGCCGCCCCCGGCCCCCACGCCGTCCTGGAGAGCAAGGTGAAGGCGCTGAAGGAGAAGCGGGGAGGCGGCCGGCTCGGGACCCCCGTCACCACCCCCGAGCGCCCCTCGCCTAAGAAGCCCCGATCCCGGCGGGGGAAATCAGAGGCGGACACGGCGGCGGTGGAACCGCGGGCTCAGCTTCGCACCTACCTGACGGACGGGCTGCTGGACGGTGTGGAGCCTGTGGCCGGCAGCCCCCCGGCCCCGGCCCCCCGCGCGGGCACCCCAGGGCTCTGGCGGGTACCGGCACCCAAGGGAGATGTGCCAGGGGGTACCGAGCTCCCCCGAGGTGAGAGCAGCAAGTCCCGAGGCTCTGCCTCCCACCACGAGAAACCGACCTGGGAAGAAGGGGCACGAACCCTGCCGCAGGACCGGAGGGGTCCCTCGGTGTCCCCCACTGTGGCGGAGGACTGGGAGAGGCTCTCGCTGGCCGAGCGAGTGGAGAGGAACCGGCGGCTGCTGCAGGAGGTGCTGGGCCTCGCTGCGCCCGGTGCGTATGTTGGCGTCTGTTTCAGTAGAACCTGGGGAGCGAGAAGCAAAACCTTTGGGGTGAGGCGGGGGGTGAGGTCCTTGGTGCTGTTCTCTGGCCTCCTACGCTGCTGGTTCACAGCCCAGGGCTGCCCTGCCCGCCGCAGGCGCTGCATCCCCTTCACCGGCAGTCGTAGGAGACGCCCACAAACAGACCAAGGTGCTTCTTCGCCAGGATGCTCTGGGTGCCGCCTGTCCCCTCCGGCATCCCGGTGAGGAACTTCACTGCTAAAGCCGAGAGTGAGAAACCCAGTTTCTGGGGCGCTCGAGGTCTGCAGGCATCATCTTCTCTCTCCGAGCTGCCGCCAGAAAGAGGAATTCAGTTCTCTTTCCAAAGTATCTGCTGCGATGGCGCCATGATCCCCGTCCCCGTGGGCACACCCTGTGCCGGGTGCTGCTGCCCCACACCCTGCTCCTCTGGGGTCTCCCCGGGGCCGAGCAGCTGGCGCAGCCCCCAAAAGGGTGTTTGTCAGGATGGGCAGAGCTGTGGGGCTGGAGATACGGGGGTGCTATTGCAGGGGGGTCAGGGTGGGGGCTGCAGTCCAGCCAGGCTGATGTCTTTCCCTGTCCTGCGTTTCAGAGGTGCCGGCGAGCGATGGGGACTGGGACTCGGGGGTCTCGCTGCAGGATGCGGAGGGCTGCAGGTAGGTCGGTCCCAGCGCGGCAGAGACAGACATTTCCCTCTTTCCTGCTCCCGAGTCGTGTATTTTAAATGCAGCCTGTGGCACTGGCGCTTGGCAGGGCTCCGGGCACAGCCCCCCGGTGTGGCAGGCAGCGAGGGAGCGTGGATGGGCTCTGGCGATGCTTCGGTACAACCAGGGCAGGAGGGTCCCGGTGTCCAGGTGGTGGTTGGGCATGAGGAGGTCCCTGCCGGGACCCCACGATTAGAAGGGAACTGGGGAAGGGGACAGGAGAGAAATTTGCTCCAGGTGCTTAAGAGGATCGAGGCGGCAGGCGTGTGTAATCTTGTTGGACTAATGATAAACCTCAGAGGTGTGGACTAAAAATACGGAGATGGGATGGGGAGGTGAGCTGAGCAGCAGCATGTGGGCTGAGGAGCAGGGCTGGTGGCTCCGGGGCTGCATGGGGGGAAGCAAGCGAGTGGGGAGGACCTCCCTGTATCGCGGTTACTGGTTCTGCTCTGCTCTGGTGGCCGGGGTTGGTCGGTGACAGCCGGGTGCAAGGCAGAGCTGGGGATGCTGCGCTTGCAGGGAGGGGGGGCAGCCAAAACCTGGGGGGAAGCCTGGTCTCCACCACGGTGCTGTGCAGGGGACTTTCCTGGGCGCCAGTGTGCACCCGTCCTCTTGCCGCGAAGAGGTTAAGGCCAGGCTCCCCAAAGTGACTGCCTGAGCTGATTATTTTAATCAGGGGGATTAGGGCCATGGCCAACGGGGAAGGCAGCGCTGGAGAAGGGCTGTGTCCTCCCGAGGCTCACAGGTCCCCACCCTGCAGCTGGTGGGGCTGAGGGTGCAGGGGAAGCCCCTTAGCAAGGAAGGGAAGGCAGCTGGCTCAGGGGGTCATCCCAAACCTACCTGTGTTCACGTCGCCGCAGGATTTACACTGGCGAGGATCGGAGGCAATGCCTGCCTCAGTTTCCCCTTCGACCTCTGGGGTGCCTGTGGTGCAAAGTGCTGCTATGGCTGCGCCGGTGCCCGAGCTGTGTGGGTGCTGAGCCTCCCTTGCAAAGAAAGCATCGTTGGTGTGGGGTGCAACCTCCCGCCTGGCTCTGGGGGGTACCGAGGGCACAGGGGCTCCCGCCCCGCTGCCCCCGGCGCAGCAGCCGGCAGCCCGCCCATGAATGGAGGCCAGGCCCCGTTTTCTCTGGGCAGAGCAGCCTCATCGTCACCGTTAAACCACGTCTAATCCCTGTTATTTTTTCCTAATCCCGCTCCCCGCTGCGGGGGCCGCAGGGCCTTTGTCCCCGGGCAGGAACTTGAGCTGAGCCCGCGGCACGAGCAGGCCAAGCAGCTGCTGCAGCGCGCCCGCATGAAGGCTCGCACAAACCCGCTGCGCGCCAGCCACGACATCCTCCTCCTCTCCTCCGCTGCCGGCCCGCACCCCAGGTCAGTGCCTGCCCCGTGGGCCGCGTCCTTTCCCCCGACCCCGCCACCCTGGCGCTTTCGGGAGGCGCCTGCGGGTTTGGTGCCTGTGCGGAGCGCGCAGCCACGGGTGCAACGTCGGGATCTGCCCTGCTGCGAGCAGCCCTCTGCTCCCGGGAGCATCCCCCTGCCTGGGTGCGCGTGAATTCTTGGCAGCGTAAATATTCGGGGTGGCGGGGAGGTATTTGATTGTGGTTTAGGCCGACGCAGAGGCGTTAATGGTGGTGCTCCTGGCTGGCTGGGAGTGTTGCGTTTCCCCGCTGATGGGGAGCAAGCTCAGAGCTGGAAGGCTGCACTAAAGCTGCGCCTCGCTGTGTGTGCCGGGTCATGTGCAGTTCGGTGTTCCCAGACTGATTAACCATCACCCGGAGGCGGCGGAGGTCGGGCGGTGGCAGCGGGGCATTGCTGCAGCCTCTCGTGATGTCAGCCCCAACAACCTCCCCTGCAATGGGGCCAGGGATGGGGCAGCGACCACCTCTCGGGCCAACCTGGGCCAGGCTCTCAGCACCCTCAGCACCAACAATTTCATCCTTGTATCTAGAAACGGGGCAGTTGGGTTGGTGTCCGCCCAGCCAACACCCTGGTGAATGCTCTGAAGGGTCTTTTGAGCACACAGGGCTGGTGAATGAATTGGGTGATGCCAAGCGCTGCCCGAGGAGCCGAGGTGTGAAACTCATGTCAGCGTGGGGCGGAGGGTGGAGGAGAGCGGGGCTGCGCGCTGGGGTTGGAGCGTCAGGTGGTCTCTCCTCCTGCCCCCGTCTTCTGCGCTGGGGTTCCCTCCTTCCTGCCCTGCTTTCCTGAGGGAGCCGGGCAGCCCTTGCAGCTCGCCCGCGTCTGTCTGTCTGTCCTCACGCCAGGGAGCCCAGCGGGAGGCTGAGCATCGCGCCGCGGGACGGCGGGAGCCTCAGCGACTCGTCGAGCGGGGAGTCGAGCTGCGGGCGGCCGCGGCGGCCACGAGGACCCTCGCCGTCCCGCGTCCGCTTCGAGGATGAGTCGGCCCGCGACGTCGAGGTGCGGTACCTGGAGCGGCTGCAGCTGCGGCACCGGCGGGCGCTGGGCTCGCTGCTCTCCTCGCCGGAGCCGGCCGGCGGTGGGCAGCCAGGGGACAGGGCTGGCCAGCCCAAAGCCCGGAGCGGTGACCTTGTGGCCGGGGGCAAGTGCAGCGCCTGCGGCTCCTTCCTTGGTGCCGCTGCCAGCCGGGGTACGGACGCGCCAGCAGACGCCGATGCGGCCGAAAATAGCCCCGCGGCGCAAGGAAGCATCCCAGGGGATAGCGGAGGGCCGAGCTCTGCCCGGCTGGAGCCCAAAACCAGGCCCTTGGGCCCCCGGGGGTCCCCGCTGTGGATCCTCCCCTCCCGGCAGCGCATCCACACTGAGAAGATCAAGGAGACGTATATCGGGGACGTCACCTACATCGACGAGGTGGACTCGGCCCTGGAGAGCACCGACACTTCTGATGGCTGCCGGACGGATAGCGAGGAGGCCGGACCCCGCAGCCCGCACCCGCGGGGCCACCGGGACCCCCGGGCTCGCGGGCACAGGGCCCCCCGTGCCACCCTGCAGCCGGGGGCGAGGGCTGGGAAGGGGACGTGTGTGGGCAGCGGTGGCCCCTGCGCAGGAGATGGGGGCTCGGCTGATGCTACAAGCCGGACAGGGGCTTTTTGCCCACCGTCGCCAGGGAGAGCTGGCAGCCGGGAGGATGGAGACCCACACCAGCATTCGGGGGGTAGCAAGGGGGTGGGAAACACCCCTCGTACCCCACAGCAGCCCAGTGAGGCCCTGGGCCCCTCCTCAGAGCCAGGGGCCGGCACTCCCGTGCTAGGCACCCACCTCCCCGCTCCCCCTCCCACCAAAAAAGCCTGTGCCCAGGTGCCTTGCAGGAAAGCGCTCTTCTCCGGTGGCATCCGCCGGGCGTCGAGCCAGGGATCCCGGGGCCCCGAGCCCGAAGGTGGGAGCTCTGCGTCCTCCCAGCCCGCTGGCACAGCAGGGCCCGGGGAGCGGCGGAGGCCGTGCAGCCCCAGGTGGCTCCCAGGGAGCCCCCTCCGTGCCTTGTCCACCAACAACTGCAACAACACCCGCAGGCAGGACCCTCCAGCGGCGGGCAGAGGTAAGAGACCCTCGCGCAGGGGTGCCCGAGGTTGGGGGAGGGTGTCCCNGCGGGAGCCTCAGCTGCTCGGCGAGCGGGGAGTCGAGCTGCGGGCGGCCGCGGCGGCCACGAGGACCCTCGCCGTCCCGCGTCCGCTTCGAGGATGAGTCGGCCCGCGACGTCGAGGTGCGGTACCTGGAGCGGCTGCAGCTGCGGCACCGGCGGGCGCTGGGCTCGCTGCTCTCCTCGCCGGAGCCGGCCGGCGGTGGGCAGCCAGGGGACAGGGCTGGCCAGCCCAAAGCCCGGAGCGGTGACCTTGTGGCCGGGGCCAAGTGCAGCGCCTGCGGCTCCTTCCTTGGTGCCGCTGCCAGCCGGGGTACGGACGCGCCAGCAGACGCCGATGCGGCCGAAAATAGCCCCGCGGCGCAAGGAAGCATCCCAGGGGATAGCGGAGGGCCGAGCTCTGCCCGGCTGGAGCCCAAAACCAGGCCCTTGGGCCCCCGGGGGTCCCCGCTGTGGATCCTCCCCTCCCGGCAGCGCATCCACACTGAGAAGATCAAGGAGACGTATATCGGGGACG
>WEIS01052426.1:19518-33010 GCA_013389965.1 Todus mexicanus
AATTCTTGGCAGCGTAAATATTCGGGGTGGCGGGGAGGTATTTGATTGTGGTTTAGGCCGACGCAGAGGCGTTAATGGTGGTGCTCCTGGCTGGCTGGGAGTGTTGCGTTTCCCCGCTGATGGGGAGCAAGCTCAGAGCTGGAAGGCTGCACTAAAGCTGCGCCTCGCTGTGTGTGCCGGGTCATGTGCAGTTCGGTGTTCCCAGACTGATTAACCATCACCCGGAGGCGGCGGAGGTCGGGCGGTGGCAGCGGGGCATTGCTGCAGCCTCTCGTGATGTCAGCCCCAACAACCTCCCCTGCAATGGGGCCAGGGATGGGGCAGCGACCACCTCTCGGGCCAACCTGGGCCAGGCTCTCAGCACCCTCAGCACCAACAATTTCATCCTTGTATCTAGAAACGGGGCAGTTGGGTTGGTGTCCGCCCAGCCAACACCCTGGTGAATGCTCTGAAGGGTCTTTTGAGCACACAGGGCTGGTGAATGAATTGGGTGATGCCAAGCGCTGCCCGAGGAGCCGAGGTGTGAAACTCATGTCAGCGTGGGGCGGAGGGTGGAGGAGAGCGGGGCTGCGCGCTGGGGTTGGAGCGTCAGGTGGTCTCTCCTCCTGCCCCCGTCTTCTGCGCTGGGGTTCCCTCCTTCCTGCCCTGCTTTCCTGAGGGAGCCGGGCAGCCCTTGCAGCTCGCCCGCGTCTGTCTGTCTGTCCTCACGCCAGGGAGCCCAGCGGGAGGCTGAGCATCGCGCCGCGGGACGGCGGGAGCCTCAGCGACTCGTCGAGCGGGGAGTCGAGCTGCGGGCGGCCGCGGCGGCCACGAGGACCCTCGCCGTCCCGCGTCCGCTTCGAGGATGAGTCGGCCCGCGACGTCGAGGTGCGGTACCTGGAGCGGCTGCAGCTGCGGCACCGGCGGGCGCTGGGCTCGCTGCTCTCCTCGCCGGAGCCGGCCGGCGGTGGGCAGCCAGGGGACAGGGCTGGCCAGCCCAAAGCCCGGAGCGGTGACCTTGTGGCCGGGGCCAAGTGCAGCGCCTGCGGCTCCTTCCTTGGTGCCGCTGCCAGCCGGGGTACGGACGCGCCAGCAGACGCCGATGCGGCCGAAAATAGCCCCGCGGCGCAAGGAAGCATCCCAGGGGATAGCGGAGGGCCGAGCTCTGCCCGGCTGGAGCCCAAAACCAGGCCCTTGGGCCCCCGGGGGTCCCCGCTGTGGATCCTCCCCTCCCGGCAGCGCATCCACACTGAGAAGATCAAGGAGACGTATATCGGGGACGTCACCTACATCGACGAGGTGGACTCGGCCCTGGAGAGCACCGACACTTCTGATGGCTGCCGGACGGATAGCGAGGAGGCCGGACCCCGCAGCCCGCACCCGCGGGGCCACCGGGACCCCCGGGCTCGCGGGCACAGGGCCCCCCGTGCCACCCTGCAGCCGGGGGCGAGGGCTGGGAAGGGGACGTGTGTGGGCAGCGGTGGCCCCTGCGCAGGAGATGGGGGCTCGGCTGATGCTACAAGCCGGACAGGGGCTTTTTGCCCACCGTCGCCAGGGAGAGCTGGCAGCCGGGAGGATGGAGACCCACACCAGCATTCGGGGGGTAGCAAGGGGGTGGGAAACACCCCTCGTACCCCACAGCAGCCCAGTGAGGCCCTGGGCCCCTCCTCAGAGCCAGGGGCCGGCACTCCCGTGCTAGGCACCCACCTCCCCGCTCCCCCTCCCACCAAAAAAGCCTGTGCCCAGGTGCCTTGCAGGAAAGCGCTCTTCTCCGGTGGCATCCGCCGGGCGTCGAGCCAGGGATCCCGGGGCCCCGAGCCCGAAGGTGGGAGCTCTGCGTCCTCCCAGCCCGCTGGCACAGCAGGGCCCGGGGAGCGGCGGAGGCCGTGCAGCCCCAGGTGGCTCCCAGGGAGCCCCCTCCGTGCCTTGTCCACCAACAACTGCAACAACACCCGCAGGCAGGACCCTCCAGCGGCGGGCAGAGGTAAGAGACCCTCGCGCAGGGGTGCCCGAGGTTGGGGGAGGGTGTCCCCAAGGGACTGGCGATGTGAGTGTCTCGCTCTGGTTGCAGGGGCGCTGTCGCAGCCCACCCCACAGCCCCAGGAGGCTGCCGGTCCCCCTGCGGAAGCTGCTGGAACGCTTGGAGCCGGGAGCGCGGCGCACGGGTGAGTGAGAGCGGGGAGCAAGGGGCCGCCCGCATCCCGCACCTCGCGGAGGGTCCTGCCTCCCTGAGCATCTGTCCTCAGAGCAGCAGGGTGCTCGCAGGCTGAGCCCTCGGCGGCGGCTTCCCGGTAGGATTCATAGAACCAGAGAATAGTTAAGGCTGGAAAAGACCTCTGAGATCATCGAGTCCAGCCTATGACCGACCACCACCACTCAGCTAAACCCTGCCACTAAGTGTGGCATCCACCTTTTGGCACCAAAAGCTCCCAGAAACCACAACGTGGCAGTTACGATTCTGCACGCGGGCTTGGGGGAGCTGCCTTTCACCCCGCACCCGGAGCAAGCGTGACGGTGGGTGACCTCGGAGGCATTCAGCTCAGTGCCAGGTTCTTCCCTTTTGGGGAAAATCAGCTGCTAAATGCTGCCGGCCTCGCGGGCTGCGTTTGGGCTCACCAGACGTGAACCGGCTGGAGCTGTGCCCGGGCACGACGTGTCTCAGCCTGCCAGGAGGGTTTGAAGACAGCGCTGGGTCTTTGAAGCCCCCTGGCAGGATGCGATCCCTTCAAGCAAGGAAGAGCAGGGAATGTGTTACACCCGCGAAATGATGGGGAAAATGGGTAGAGAGTCCTTCAGGTTGTTTTGGCTCGTGAAGCCCCTCCTTGCGCACGCTGGGTTACTGGCTGCACCCCAGTCTTGATACGCACCCTGATTTCACCAGGCTGGGGCTCTCAAGGCTGCAAAGGTGGGTGCAGGATGTATCCCCAGCCCCAAGGCAACCGTGGGTCCTGTTCCCCCGCAGGCACACGGCAGATGATCATCATCCCTCCCCATCCAGGGCGCCGGGGCGGCCGGCAAGCCGCAAGGGCAGCGGCGCTTCGGCGTCGGGGCTGAAGAAGCTGCTGTGCAGCCTGAGCCAGAGCACCAAGCAGCGCCTGGGCCGCTTCCGCTGCTACAGCATGGAGCAGCTCCCGGCCCCCGGCGGCACCCCCCCGGGCAGCCCCGCCATGAAGAAGTCGCCCTCCTTGCAATCTCTGAGGCTGGTGAGACAAAACGTGCGGCCCCCTCCCGTGGGGCATACAGGGTTCTTAGTAGGGCCTATCGCGAGAGGACGAGGGGTGATGGATTCCAACTGAACTGGGGTAGATTTAGGTGTTAAGAAGAAATTTCTGATGTGGAGGGGGGTGAGAGCCTGGCCCAGGTTGCCCCGAGAGGGGGTCGCTGCGCCATCCCTGTCCCCATTGCAGGGGAGGTTGTTGGGGGCTCTGAGCAACCTGCTCTAGTTGCAGATGGCCCTGCTCTCTGCAGGGACAGGGTTGGACATGATGACGGTGGAAGTTCCCTTCCCACCCAAACCAGTCTGGGATTCTATGAAATGAGGAGAGGGAGGAAGGAGTGAGGGGAGGGGTAGAAGAGCAGATCTGGGGAGGGGAAATGGGGTACTTTGGTTTGAGGTCACGGCTCGTGCGTCCCAGCCAGCTGAGCAGCAAGGGAACACCTCACACTCCCCAGGAGGGCCTTCTGGCCTGGAGTGAAGGACACCAGCTTAGCAGTGGTTTGGGGTGGGCACGGGGAGTACGGGCTGGCCTGTGCTCCCTCAGCGTGTTGGCAGCTGAAGGGCTGCGGCGCTGCACGGTGTTGGCGATTGGCCCCATCTCAACCGGGTGCCTTTCCCCAGGTGTCACCCTTCTGCCAGCCCCAAAACGCTGCCTCCGCCCGGAGTCCACACCCGCCCCGCGCCAGCGCCTACCTCCTGCCCCAGCCCGCGGCCGACAGGTAGGACGGGGCCTGGGAAGGCTGTTTCGGGGTGCTCAGCCACAGGCGGTGGCTCGGCGCAGCCGGGAGCCCCATCCCCTGCTCCCCGGCAGCTTCCTGGTGTCGCCTCCCTCTCCCTGCAGGACGGGGTGCTCGGGGCCGCGGCGCTCGCTGAGCGTGGAGGACATCGGGGCGCCCGGCCGGCTGCACGCGGTGGGACGCGTGGTGGAGGTCTTCGCTGACGGCACGAGCCAGCTGGAGCTGCAGCGACCGCCCAACGGTGCCTTTGGCTTCCGTGTCACCTCTGGGCACGGCCGGCCCGACACAGGTACAGTGCGGCTGTCCCAGAGCGTCGCCTGAACTCCAGCCTGGCTCCTCCTCAAGACAGGGCGAGGCGGCTGCTCCAGCCCCGCTGAGCCCCAGAGGGGTGACGGACAGCGCAGTGGGGGGATGAGGCCACGGGTGTGGCTCTGGCCGTGCGCAGTCCGGTGTGTTCATCGGCACTTGGCTTGGGATGCACAGCCCGACCCCGAGGCTGTTTCGAGGGAGTTTGTTGCTCTGGGGCACAGCCCTGGCCGTGGGGTGCAAAGCTGGGGGGGACTCACCCTCTCCTGTCCGTCTCCGCAGGTGTCTACGTGCAGGAGATGGCGGACGCCGGCACAGCCAAGCTCTACGCAGGGCTCCTGGGCGTGGGGGATGAGATCCTGCAGGTCAACGGGGCGGCCGTGTCGGGGCTGGGGCTCGCCCGGATCCGTGAGCTGCTGCTCCAGGCGGACACCCTGTCCCTCCGCGTGCTCAGGCATCGCCCGCCGCCCCGGTAGCGCCGGCACGGCTCCCGGGAAGTCCAACGGGAGGAAAATGTCCCGTGGTGTAGACCAAGCCGGGTCTTCCTTCCTCTGGGAGTCGGAGCAGGATGCTCCCAGCATCTCTGGGAGCTGGCCAAGAGCGAGGACAAGGACCCAGGGTGGGTCTGCCCTGCTGGGGCAGCGTGGGGATGCCGCAGCCCCAGGAAACGCGGGGTTCCTGCCAGCGCTGGAAACCTGCGCCCCGGGGCTGGTGGGTTGCTTTTAAGTTATTTCAAACTGAAAACAAAATATATCTCTCTATACATATCTCTGTGTAATCACAAAACACGGTGTGCTTGGCTTGTGGGTGGCACAGAGGAGCTGGGAGGGAGGGATAACGACACACCCTTGGCCAGGGGAACAGTCCGTGCCCCAGCCCTGGGGCTGTGGGGCTGCCGGTGGGACTGGAGGTGACGCTGGGTGCTGGGGAGCGTGCGGGTGCCTGGCGTGGCTGGGGGGGTTGGGGCACTGAGCGTGAGAGGTGCCAGGGGTGGCACGGCGCGTGCTCCCGGGGAAAGGCAGTGCTGTGATGCTGAGGGCCACCCCCTTTGGGGCCTGAAGACCCATGTGATCTGTGGGGTGGGGAAATGGGGACAGGCGGCTCCTGGGGGTGGTGATCCTGAGATCTGTGCTGGGGGCTCCCCGTTGTCACGCCTGGGCAGCCTCTTTTGCCGGGAGGGGAAGGTCTCTGGATTGAGCCTCCGGGTCTTTGCTACCTGGTTTTCCATGGCCCAGTTGCTCAAAGAGCCACCTCCTGACTGTGTGGTGGTGCTGGGGGTGCCCTGGGCACGCAGCTGGTGGGGCTCAGCCGCCCGCAGTGCTCCACAAAAAGCAGAACCCCCATTCCCAGCTTGGCTGAGCAGCGCGGTGGGCTGCGGTGGGGAGGACAGGGCGAGGGGCTGCTCTCCTCTCCATCGGCGCTGCCGGGACAGGGGTGGGGCACCAAGCGCTACTGCTGCTTTGGGGACTTGCTTCTTTCCAGCTACGGAAGGGGCAGCTGGTGCCAGGGTGGCAGAGCGGGGACGAGTCTCTCCAGGAGACACGGCGGCAGCATCAGCTGCTCTCTGCACCGACGGGACCCCAGAAACCGCAGCTGACGCTTATGCCTTAAAAACCAGGAGGGCGATGCCCAGCAGATGCCGACGGGAGCATCTCGGGGGACCCGACACCAGGAGACGCTCCCCCCAAGTTTGTCCCCAAGCAAGGGTCACTGCGAGAGCAGCCGCTGATCTCCGCTGCACCACGCTGGGAAGCAGCAACACGTTTATTTAGTGTTGAAGGGAGGGGCAACCACCGATGACAGAAAAAGGCGAATGTACAGAGGAAAAGGGACCGAAGACGGTTCGGTGGCTGGCGGTGACACCGGCAGCACATTGGCTTTAATGAAGCGGCCCCGCACCGAGCGCAGGGAGTCGGTCCTGGCAGACGTGTGACCACACCGCTGGATCAGAGGGGTGCCAAGCCCAGCCGACAGCAAGCCCCGTGCTCTTGGAGAGGCATCGAGGCCGAGGAGCTGCGCGGCCCCTGGGATAGCCACGCCTGGGAAGGAGCCGCCGCGTAACCAAAAGGACCGAGGTGCTTGGCAAGGCTCAGGAGCGCCGGCTGAAACGCCGAGCGCAGGGCAGCGCTAAGCTGTGCGGTAATGGCCGGGGCACCCGCCCGGGCAGGCTCGACCCCCTGGCCGGTGCCCAGCTGCGGAAGGCACAGTGCAGCGCCAGCGGCTGTCGGAGCCCAGCGCCGCCAGCGGGGGAGACTGGGGGGTCACGCCGCTGCTTGAAGGAAGCCACAAACCCAGCAGGGAGGAGCGTTCAGTCCCGGGTAAGCGTCCTGGAGGTAAAGCTGTCTGGTGGTGACGCTTCCCACTAGTTTTTTCGGGGGCGATTTGCAATTTCAGCAGAAATCTCGGCGTCAGCAGCAATAAACTTCCTCCCCCAGCCCCATCTGAGACCCAGATGGGAGGCGGAAGCCAGCCTGTCCCCAGCCCTTTGGTGTTCGCCACTCAAACACGGCAGCGGGCTTCAGCACGCAATCGTTTTTGCTCTCCTGAAGAGTCGCCCCGTATCCTGCGCTCGGTGTCTGCAGCGCAACCCCTGCGTCTCACCCCAGGGACGCTGCCCGGGTGGGCTTTCCTCACCGCATTTCGATACCGACCACCCAGCTCACTCCTGATTCAGCGCACGAGGGAGGCAGCTAGGCTCTGCAACGCTGCTGAGAGAACTCGAGCAACAAACGACTCGAAAGGTAACAAAAGCACCGGCAAGCAAGACAGAAAATACCACCTAGCTTTGAATCTCCCGCCTTTCAGTCGCTTACAACAGAGGGGGTCAAAAAACACAACGGCTGGGGAAAAGTTAAGACATCCTATTTACCAGTTCGTATGCGCTTAAAATACACGATTGAGCCCCATTCCTCTGGCAACGTGCGCCGTGCACCCGCAGAGAGAACGTGGCTTTGAGCGGTCGTCAACAAAAAAAATAGCTTTTTGAAGTGTTTTTTGTTTTCTCTTTCTTTTTTCTCTCTCTCTCCTTTAAAAAAAAAATAAGTTATTTTAGACCTGACGAGTCACTTGCCGAAGGGAAGCAGCTGTTAACCAGAAGCAGTTGCTCAGTTACACGAGGGCAAAGCAAGCGTCAGTCGCTGAGCTTTTGGAGGCTGGTGTAACAAAGGAGGCAATTTTTTTCGAAGCTTTAAGAAACTCACTCTCTGGCTAAACAGTTTGTCAGCTTTCAGCGCGCGTCCGCCCGAGTTTAAAGCTCCGGGGTCTCTCGTTACACCCGGCCGGCTGACGGTAGGACCCTACGCTCGGCGTGTCGGCTCCTGCCGAGGGGCGCTGGGGGCGACCGCTCGGCTGCGGTACCTCAGCGGTACCTGCAGCGGCACAGAGCTGGCCCGTGGCAGGGAAGGAGGAAGGAAGGATGGCGGCGTGGGGCTGGGGGATTTCAGCCGGGGCTCCCCTGGCTGCGTGGGGGGTTTCAGGCCGCCGCTCATCCCGGGCGTGCTGTTGCCTGGCAATGTGGTTTGTAATGCTCGGTGAATTAATGAATTCCTGTCCTCCCCAGGGCCCGCTGCTCGGCGTCCACATCTGACTGCAGGCGGCTCGGGACCGTTGCGACCGGCTCCTACCTGCACGGGGTGGAAGCCTGAGGGGCAGGTCCCCCTCCAGCTGCCCAGGTCCAGACCTGGAGCCCAGGTCCAGATCGCACTGCACCGGGGGGAGGAGGCAGCTCCAGTCCTCCGCCCCCTCTCCCCGGGGCCAGGTGAGACACCGGCAGAGCCGAGCCACAGTCCTCAGAGAACGGTGAGAGCTGGCTCCAGGTTTTCTGGCCGGGGATCTCTGTGGGTGGACGGAAACAGTGAGAGTTTCGTTTCCCCGTGCTACGGGGGCGAGGGGGCAGGGAGGAGGAGTCCGAGGAAGTTCAGTCCATCACAGGACGAAAAACAGGATGAGCACCACCAGCAAGATGATGAAGAGGACGATAATCGCACACCACTGCCGTCGATCTGGAAGGAAAAGGAAGCGTCAGCCATCCTGCTTTAACAGGGAAGGAAAACTGGGGGAGAGCTTCCCTTCGCTGTGCTGCTGGGAGCCTGGTTTAAGCTCAAAGAAGCCCGACAGAAACCAAAGTAGCAGCTCCTCTGGCAGCAGGCCCCACTGCAGCCCACAGGGCGACAGCATTTCTCCTCTGGCCCCAAGAAACAGCTGTGAGAATTTCGAGGTTTCTCCCCAGCCAAGTTTAAACGGATCTGTCAGCCCGTTCAAAAGCCATCAGGAGGCACAGGCAGTGAGCTGCTGTTGTGTCGCTGCTCGCTCGCGGAGTAAACCGTTTGCTAGAGGAACAAGGGGAGGTCCAGTGAAAGCTGCCCAAAAGAGCTTGTGGCAGCTCCCCTGAGGACAGTCCCAGGAATGAAGTTTCCTCTGGATGTCTTTACCCCTCGCTGGCCCGGGGCACACGCTGCAGAAGCTCGATGCTGCATCACCTCTGAGCTGCTCTCTCGCCATGCCCACATCTGCGGTGCCAGCGAGACTACGGTGCAGCAGCGGAGACAGCGCTGCAGCCACCTCCCAGCACAGCAGGTACCCCAGGAAGAGCCCTCCTGGTCCGCGTGATGCCAGGGATAGCAGAACTGCTCTTTCCCAGCGCTCTGAAGCACTCCGCAACGATGCAAGCACTTTTTCCCCAGCGGAAAGGGGAGATCCACGAGGTTTGAGTGACGCGAGGTGCGCTGTCAGCACTTCGAGCAGTCTCCCTAGGGCCAGATTGCCACAACCCCATCAATCCCCCAGCCAGGCTAATCCTCCTGTGGAGCAGGAGCACTCTGCCTCCCGCCTCGCCGCCGGCTCCACAAGCTCCCCGAGCACGCAGGGGAGAGAGGTGACGGTGGAGGTGACGGCCGGGCGTGCTGCCAGCGCTCGGAGAGGCGAGCCAGCGGCGAGGGGACTTCCCAGCAGGCATGTCGGGCTTCCTGTTTGCTCTGCCCACTGCACCCCGCCAGCCCACCAGCTGCAAGCGCAGCCTTATAAGGACTTTTCTTGTGCGTTCAGCATAGAAACGGCCTCTTTCCTCTGCCAGCTGAGATGGGTCTGACCGACAACAGGCCCGCGGGCAGGAGGCGCCGGCAGCCTGAGGGCAGGTGGGGTTTGGGAAGGGGCTTGCCACAGGCAAGCGTTTGGTGCAGGGGAAGCCACACGCTTTCTACCACGGGCAGCCCGGGAAACTGCAGCGGAAGGAGGAGGCTGCAGAGCTTCCCCTCCTACCATCTAACCATCTAGAGGGGGATTTTCCCAGCACGGCAGTAGCAGCATAAATAGAAAGGCATCTGTAAACAAAACAAAGGCAAAGGACAGGCTGCAGAGCCGTGTCTAGGCAGGAGCAGCTGCAGGGCTTGGAAGTTCTCCCCCTCTTTCAAGCTCCCTCCCCTCTGCTCCGGTCTGGGCTGGCTGTCAGGGGGTGGGAGCACACAGCATCCCAGCCCAAAGATCCAAGGGCTTGTCTCTCCCTTTCCAGGACTGGCTCCCGTTTCCCAGGACCTACCGCTCGTCATGTGAGACACTTTGGCCAGCTTCTTCATGACGTTGTCAAGCCGCGACTGAGCGCTGTCTAGCTCGTGGGAGAAGTCATCCAGCATCCTGCAGACAGAGAAGGGACTCGTCAGCAAGTGGCACGTCCCTTTGGGATTCCTCAGCACGCTCAGACCCCCCTGATCAAAACACTACGTCATCCATCTGTCACACCTTGGCAGAGAAAGTGAACGTGGCCCAGTCTCCTGAAAGTACCCAAGGGGGGGAAAAAAACCTGCCAAAGCAGCAGCTCCGCTTTGGTGGAAAGTCCCTCGGGACTCCTGTCGCACTGGTCCCCGCTGCAGGTTTGTGGCTGAGCTCTGTGCTGCACGGTGAGGAGTGGGAGGTCTTCCTCCTTTTAAGAGGAGAGTCTTATGTATCATTGGTGATTAGCACAGACTGGTTAGTTAGATCTAGGGGCCGGCTTGGACTTGAAATCTCTTCTGCTGTTCATGGCTTGCAGCTGAAGCTAAAATCTTTTTCTAGTCATGTGTCAAGCAGGAATGAGATCTGCAATTGCTTTTAAGATGCTGTTGAAGCTCTGCATGGAAGTTACTCCTCTACTTCCTCCACACAGCGGCCGTAGTGAATCTGAAAGCCTTCCTGAAGTTGTCCTTCTGTCAATGCCAAGAACCCATCCGAAGAGAAACGAGCACGTCCAGAATCGAGGTACAATCCGATTGTCTCCAGCCAGCGGGACTTCAAAGCTTAGTAAGTTTAAAAGGACAACTTCCTTCGTTTGGGAGCTCTAGGGCACTTGTTAAAATTCATTCAGCGGGGAAAAAGAAAGTTGTGAAAAATCTTATTGTGGCTACTGTCTAGCAAGCACAGGTGGTTTATGTGATGATCTGGAAACAGACACACCGCCCTGATGCGCTTCCGTGAGCACAGAAGACTCTCACGCTGCAAGATTTCGCACAGGAGGTGGCTTTGAAGTTCCTCCTCTCCACCAGAGAAGACATAACTTCCCAAGAGACGCAGCTCTCCAGACTCAGCCAAACCCAGGAGGGTTTTTTTTAGGCAAGAATCCCTCAAGCCTCTCTGGAAGCAGTAGCTGTTAGCCTGCCCGACTGGAAACGTTATGCACTTGTTTGCAAAGGACAAGAACTGGGGAAGAAATCTAATTTGTATGTAAATGATGGAGAGAAATGACTCTGTGAGCTACCCTTTAACCCTTTGCGTGGGTGAGGGTTACTTCTCGCTTTTGACTATGAATAGCAGCTCTGTGCTGCGTGTGTTTCAGAGCAGCGAGGCAGAGCTAAGAACTCCCGGGCCAAGCACTTGTCCAGGGACAGCACAAAACCCTGCGGAGTGGGAAAGTGCCCCAGTATTTCACCTCCCTACCTCACCTGTCAGCCAAGGAGCTAACTGCAAAAAGGAAGGGGGAGGAAAAGCAAACTGGCAGCTAAGCCTGCCCTAGGCGCAGACTTTCCAGTGACCGAGGCTGAGGTTGGATCCTTGCAAGCTGCAAAGGAATGCTTCCCACTGCCTAAAATCAAAGGCCGGCAAGGAGAGGCTGCCTGAGGGAGCAGGAAATTCAAGGCCCTAACAGAGGCAGAGAAAAGCATGCGAGGAACTCCAGCTGTGCTGCAGCCAGCCCCATATCGGGTTTTGGGGCGCCGTGTCTGACACTTACACTGCTTGCTCCTCCAGCTCCCCGCCGATGCGCTGGGACATGTTCTTCAGCACCCCGATGCTGCCAGAGACCAGCTCCAACTGCTCATCTTGCTGCTCCACGATCAACTGCAACCAAAAAGAGGGGAATTAGGCGATTACAGGTCCATTGCCTCCTGCAGCTGAGTCAGAGCCAGCCCATCCAGACCTAAACACTGACTCCTCAGCCAACATCAGCTGCGGGGTCTGAGCACAGACCTAAGCCGTCAGGAATGAGGACTGCGTTCCTAAGAAATGCTGGACAAGTGACAGCCGCAGGAAAGCCTTCCTGACGCGGCAGCCCCGTGGCACAGCACGCTGCAGGCTCCTGACATCCCTGCAAATCCACCCTCAGCTCAGCTAAGCCCCTTCCCTTCCCTGCTAAAGCAGTTCTTGAAACCCACAGGGGCTGGTCACCCCCGCAAGCCCCCCTGCCCGCACAGGTACCGGGGAGCCACGCTGCTGCTGTGCCTGGGAAATACAACCTGGAACATGTTACAGCTAACAAGGGGTTAACAAGAGCAAGAGGCTGTTGCAGCTTCTACAGCTAAAAATAGCACGCCTGGCTTCCAATGCTCTGAAGAAATAAGTCTGCTGATGTTTTAAGTCATTTTCAGGGCACAGTCACGCTAAGGATTAGGTTTACCCTAGTTACCTATTTCTGAATCTATTTATCTTCCCCGAGTCAGTAGGTAAAAGTCGCCTGAAAGCCGAGGCAGCGTCAGGGCTCAGGAGCTTGAGCAGAATTTGCCACTTCCGAGAAGCTGCCTGCTTCAAGGCCCTGCCCGGACACTTCTTGAGGCCAACTTGCCCCGGCAGCGGGGCAGCGCCTCGCCAGGGGTTCTCACAAAGCCCTCGCGCCGGCTTTCTCATGAACCTCATGTTGACAAAGGCAGGAAAAGGAAGCGGGCACGTGCTCCCGCTCCCAGCTCGTTCCGATGAAGGTGCACGCAAACAGCAGCAGCAGCAGCTAGTTTTTTTTTCCCCGGGGGAAGTTGCGTAAGAGAAACAGGCCGTTTTCCGTTTGTAACGTTTCGACTCTTCCAAGGATTTCAGCAATCCTTGTGGTATTACAGCTGAGCGTGCTACAGCTTCCGGATCGTATTGTTGGCCTCCTGGACTGAGCAGAAGACCCAAGGGTTACGAACTCTGTGCCAAGATGCATCCCGAGCTGTGCAGGCACAGGTCAGTGCTGCAAGCGAAGGGGTGGACTGTCGAGCTCTTGCATCGACACCAGCCAAGGACTGGGATTGGGGTGTTTTTTTTGG
Source organism: Todus mexicanus (assembly GCA_013389965.1). Classification (NCBI taxonomy): domain Eukaryota; kingdom Metazoa; phylum Chordata; class Aves; order Coraciiformes; family Todidae; genus Todus; species Todus mexicanus. The sequence goes on from WEIS01052426.1 coordinate 32,238, forward strand.
CTCTCACAGCCTGTAGCTCATCCCCCCGGCCCCCATGTGGTAAGCAAAGCTATTCAGCCTGTCCGGTGCCAGCTACCTTACCTGTTGTTGAGCCTGCTGCTCCTCAATGAAGTGTGAATTTGCTAATTGCAGCTCCCGGTCCAGACGGCTGTATTTGTCAGGCCCCGAGCTCCAGCTCTGGCTCCCACTTTCTCCCAGGAGCACCTAAAGAGATGCAGAGAAGCCCTGAACAACACCCTCGTGTCTGCTTACAGCCTGTCTACAGGGTGCCGTGGGAAGGCAGGTGAGGCACTACTCCTGCACACACACGTAGAGCGTCCTTTTCCTCCCGCTCTCCCGCTCCTCAGGTAGAGCGCTGTCATGAATTCAACAACGTGACGCTGACCCGCCAGCCTGGGAAGTCTCTGCGGCCTGACGGTGAGAGCTGGAGCACGACCGACAGCCAGCGTAGGCAGGAGGTCTGCACAGCACAAAGGAGTAGCCGAAGCGCTCGAGAGAGGCAGCACTGTGTGCTAGGACATGTAAGCTGGGAAGGATCCGGATATATTGTGTTAACAGATGTATAGCTCGAACCGAACACGGCGCTTCTAACGACAGGGGCTTAAGAGAGTCTGGATAAAGTACTTAACTGGGGGAGCCGACGGTGAAATAGCGCAGTGTACAGCCGCAGCAGCGCGGCATGCTCACGTGCTTTGGTTCTGACTACCTGTTCCTCCAGCAGATCGTGCAGGTGCCAGCGCACGAGATTACCTACAACTCCCTGACAGGAGGCT
>WEIS01052431.1:2686-31185 GCA_013389965.1 Todus mexicanus
CCAGAGAAGGGCAACAAAGCTGGCGAGGGGTTTGGAGAACATGTCTCATGAGGAGCAGCTGAGGGAACTGGGACTGTTTAATCTCGAGAAGAGAAGGCTGAGAGGAGACCTCGTTGCTCTCTACAACTGCCTGAAAGGAGGTTGTAGTAAAGTGTATGTTGGTTTCTTCTCCCAACTAACTAGCAATACGACAAGAAGAAATGGGCTTAAGTTGCACCAGAGGAGGTTTAGATTGGATATAAGGAAAAAATTCTATATTGAAAGAGTGATGAGGTATTGGAACAGACTGCCCAGAGAGGTGGTGGAATCAGCATTCCTGGAGGTGCTCAACAAAACGTGTAGACATGGCACTTTCAGGACATGGTTTAGTGGTCATGATAATGTTGGGTTGATGGCTGGACTTGAGTTTAGAGGTCTTTTCCAACCATAATGGTTCTATGATTCTATAAAATAGAAATGTTAATGGCACTGTGTATATTAGAGATAAATATAATACTGAAAATCAGCTACACCCATCTCTTTCCCCGTGGAGGCATACAGCTTCTTGAGAGAACTACAAACATAATGGCTCAAATGGAGATAATGTGAATTCCTTACAAAGTTGAAGCCATCTTAACCTTTTCAGGAAACACAAACAACATTCAGTTCACACAAATTTTGGACCAAATGTGAATTTCAAAAGCAAAACATTCACAACTGGCTTTCTGCAAATAATCTGCAGAACCAGCAATTTTTACTCACAGAACCACAGTACAGGACAGTCACGTCACCATGGTGGCAAACGCTGTACACAGTTACACCAAATGATCACAGACAAGGCCCTGAGATCTAGATCTCTCAGCTCTACTCTATGATTCAATCAGCACAAAGGTAGTAATATTACTGGCCACATTTGTCACTGGTTAACACTGAACTCTTATTTTGAGTATTAAATAAATTGTCTAATACTTGGATCAAAAAGTTGGGTTTGCCATGGAATGTTATCTATGTTCAATAGTTGCCTATACTGATAGTACAATATGCAGAACACGTAGATTTTTATAGTGTGAGTAATCTCATTTCTTTTTTTAATTAATTTTTTTCCCAGTATTTTAGTTGCTTCATAAGCGTGACATTAAACAACCTGTTCAAACAGCCATTTAATCCATTAAGCATATGAGAACAGGCCTTTTTTTAAAAAAAAAACAAACCCTCTTATTAACAGAAACAATGCAAGCAGCAATGAGGGTATGATCCCAAGTGGTAAAGTTATACTATATAGGACCAGACCATTTAGATACTTAAAAGTGAAATACTTGGAGATACGTCAGACTATAATCACTCTGCAGTCACACAGTCGGTAAGGTGTGGAGATAACTGCTTTATAACTCTTCGCACAAATAGAAGGAATTAGCAATAATTAGCAGTAGTCCTTATTGTGACATAGCAAACTGAATTTTCTTTCTAGCAAGCAGCTGAATTATTAAATTTTGTAAAATATATCAAGATCTATCAACAGAAAGCATACTAAAAGTGGAAAAAACCACACACTACCCATGTGTTATACAGACATGCATTAATTTTACTCCTTTGAAACCTAGTTTAAATTAAGAACTACATAAAACTTTGATGTAAAGCAAAGGATTGTTCTGCTCAAAAGACAAGCTGTTTTTGTGCTTTGAAAACGTGTGGCAGTAAAGACCGGGAAGTCACAAACGATTTCCATGGGAAACATATGACTCCGTGGTACTCCTATCATTGCTTAGACATCTACTCCTGGGTCTTCTGATTACGTTGTGAAAGGATGTGAAACCTCAGAAGTATTATTTCTTGTATATTTTTACATGTCATGAGCACAATGAATGTGATTGCTCCCAGGGGCAAATCACAGAGCATGCTTATTGCTAGAATCAGAAAGCATTAAATTCAGGTTTTGATCTATTAAAATAGACTATTTATAGCTAAGGCTTCCTTTTTGAAGCAACTTCCCCTTCCTTTTTTTTTTTTCTTGGTACATTTAGAGTTCGGTGGTACACATATGCTTACAAAAGGATGCGCCATTACACATGGCGTACATATTATGGTTTTGGTACTAAACAGCAAGAGCTAATCTAGCACAGTCAGTTTTCCCTTGAACATTTAGTTCTTCACCAGAGAGAACTACCAAAACGTGGCTGAGAAACCCACCTTTTCTGTTTGTAGAGGCCCACATATTTTTCAGGACTTACTGAAAAAAAAAAGCATTTCGGATGCTGTAGTAAACAAATTGAATGAAAAAAAACTTTAATGCTCTCAAACTGTCTGAACATCTTTACAACATCTTCCTGCTCAGTGTCTCTTAGCAATACACAGCCAAGGGGCAGTTCACAGATTCGCAGATTCACAGAATGGCAGGGATTGAAAGGGACCTTGAAAGATCATCTAGTTCAATCCCCCCATTGCTGGAGCAGGATCACCTAGACCAAGTCACACAGGAACTTGTCCAGGCGGGTTTGAAATGTCTCCAGAGAAGGAGATTCCACAGCACCCCCCTGGGCAGCCTGTACCAGGCTCTGACATCCTCCCTGCAAAGAAGTTCCTCCTAATATTCAAGTGGAACCTCCTGTGTTCTAATTTACACCTGTTGTCCCTTGTCCTATCACTGGGTGCCATTGAGAAGAGCCTGGCTCCATCCTCCCAATACTCGCCCTTTACGTACTTATAAACATTAATGAAGTCACCCCTCAGCCTCCTCTTCTCCAAGCTAAAGAGCCCCAGCTCCCTCAGCCTTTCCCCTCCCTTCATCATCTCTGTGGCTTTGCGCTGGACTCTCTCCAGCAGTTCTGTGTCCTTCTGGAACTGAGGGGCCCAGAACTGGACACAATATTCCAGCTGTCGTCTCAGCAGGGCAGAGTAGAGGGGGAGGAGAACCTCTCTCGACCTACTACCCACCCCCCTTTTAATACACCCCAGGACACCATTGGCCTTCCTGGCCACAAGGGCACATTGTTGGCTCATGGGCATCCTGCTGTCGACCAGGACCCCCAGGTCCCTTTTTCCTAAACTGCTCTCCAACAGTTCAGTCCCCAACCTATACTGATACCTGGGGTTGTTGCTGTCCAAATGCAAGACTCTATACTTGCCCTTGTGTCATGGTTTGGGGTCAGGGCACCCCCAAATCTGCAACAGAACGCTCTCTCCCCTCCCCTCAAAAAGGGAAGAAAGGAAATAAGGGAGAGAGACTTACCAATTAGGAAAGAAAACTGGAACAGCTTTACTGAAAAATGAGAATAATAATAACAATAATAATAAGAATGTAAATATATACAAATATGTACAAAACCAGTATCGAACCCAACCCCACTTGATGGTAAATATGTCACCGTCACCACTGATGCTGTGGAGCAATCCCAAGCAGGGCCAAGCAGCAGACGGGAACTGGGAACTGGATTCAGAGACACAACCGAGGCTGGTGCTGCCGGCCACTGGTGCTGCCGGCCACAGGGCACAGGCCAGAACCTGGGGCCCAGCCAAGGTCAAAGCTGGAGGCCAAGACCAGGGCCAGAGACCTCAGGCTAAAGCTGAAGCTGACAAGGCCAAATCGAGCAAGGAAGAGTCCCAGAGCCTAGAGAGCAGCTCAATCCCAGAGAGTCAGAAGAACGGCAAATACGAGGCCGAGACCCTCGTGATCCGTCTGCTTTACACCGAATATGACATATCTGGGATGGAATACCTCGTTGGTCAATTTAGGGTCACCTGTCCTGTCTGCTCCTCCCAGAAGGTGCAGCCCTTACTTTTTGCACCCTCCAGCAGTGACCTTGCTCTGCATACCAATCCTTGGTACTAACTCTAAACATCGAGCATTATCACTGCTAGAAGCAGACACTGTCTGCAAAACAGGCTGCTAACTTTCAGACAGTGCAGTTAGTAAGAAGAGACTTAGCTGGAAAGTAAAAATCACTGAACAGAATTGTTCTGTTCTAACCCAAACCAGGACACCTTGTTATATTTCATTAAATTTCTCCCCACCCAACTTTCCAGCCTATCCAGGTCTCACTGAATGGCAGCACAGCTCTGGTGTGTCGGTCACTCCTCCCAGCTCTGTGTCAGCAGCAAACTTGCTGACAGTGCACTCTGTTCCCTCCTCCAAGCCAGTAATGAATATATTGAACAGTTCTGGTCCCAGCACCAACCCTTGGGGAACCCCACTAGATACAGGCCTCCAACTAGATTCTGTCCTAATGACCACTACTCTCTGTCTTCTCTCCTGCAGCCAGTTCACAATTCACCTCACTACTCAATCGTCCAGACCACACTTCCTCAGTTTAGCTGCGAGGATGCTGTGGGAGACTGTATCAAATGCTTTACTGAAGTCTAGATAAATCACATCCACTGCTTTACCATCACCTATCCACGTGGTTATGTCCTCATAAGAGGCTATCGGAGTGGTCAAGCATGACTCCCCCTTGGTGAAGCCATGCTGACTGCCCCTAATGACCTTCATGTCCTTGATATGCCTTGAGACAGCACCAAGGACAGGCTGTTCCATCACCTTTCCAGGGACGGACGTGAGGCTGACTGGCCTATAGTTACCCGGGTCCTCCTTCTTACCCTTTTTGAAGATCAGAGTGACATTTGCTTTCCTCCATTCCCCAGGCACCTCTCCTGTTCCCCACAACTTACCAAAGATTATGGAGAGTGGCCTAGCAATGACTTTCGCTATATCCCTCAGCACTCGTGGGTGCGTCCCATCAGGACCCACGGATTTATGGACATCCAGGTTGCTCAACTGGTTCCTAACCCAGTCCTCATCAACCAGGGCAAACTCCTCCTTAGCCCTGACTTCTTCTGGGGCCACAGGGGTCTGGGGCTCATCAGGACAGCCTCCAGCAGTATTATATCCCTCAGCACTCGTGGGTGCGTCCCATCAGGACCCACGGATTTATGGACATCCAGGTTGCTCAACTGGTTCCTAACCCAGTCCTCATCAACCAGGGCAAACTCCTCCTTAGCCCTGACTTCTTCTGGGGCCACAGGGGTCTGGGGCTCATCAGGACAGCCTCCAGCAGTATAGACAGAGGCAAAGAAGGCATTCAGCAACTCCACCTTCTCTGTATCTTCTGTTATCAGGGCACCCGCTTCATTCAGCAGTGGTCCTACATTGCCTCTAGTGTTGGTTTTATCTGCAATGTATTTGAAGAAGCTCTTTCTGTTGTCCTTGACCTCTCTTGAGAGGTTTAAGTCCAGGGAGGCCTTGGCTTTCCTATAGTTGCAGCCTATCATCCCTGCATTTCTATTAAGTACGATGTGACAAATAACTTTTGGTCCAAAAATACCAATTCTTTAAAAATACTTTCTAATTAAAATGTCATTCAAGAATCCCTTCTTATCCTAGCATCTGAAATTGCTTGAAATGAATATTAATATTATTACATATATATTTATAACTCATAAAATATTTACCTGCAGTTTTAAGCTTTTCTCTTTTTTTTTTTCTTATTTCTAGCCTTTGTTAGGAAAAAAAAATTAACTTCTCTGCAAGAGTGTAAAGAGGAGCTATGGGTTCACTTCAGATCATATGCAAGGTGAAAGAGCACACTATGTCTTTTCAAGGCAAAAATGAAGATCATGTGAGGAATGTGCCAACTTTCCAAACATAACCAATAGACAGTGGTTTAACTTCCTAAATGCATTTCTGTTTTTCCAAGGGCAGAGGAAAGAGAAGAACTTCAAGGAAATGAAACTCCCCAATTACAAGTATCAGCATTACGTTTGCTACATCTGTGCTGAGAAACATGACTTTTTCTTTCTAAGTACAGAAATAACAGCAATTGTTCTAACAAGTGATCCTGAGGTAAGGGGTATCACACGAATTTTCTGGTTCACATAGACATAATGTTTTGGAGTTGATAGCTCCTCATATTAAAAGTCACAGTAAATCCTCCTGATATTGAATATATTCCATGGCTTTTCATTGTGTTTAATTAAGCATAGACTTGGCACCCTACAGATTATGTTTCATACATTGCTGACCTGTAATGTCCATAGAAATATTTTACTGTGCCCTGCATCTCTCTTTCAGGAAGTATTTCAACTACTTTGTCAATAAGTTTGTATTTGAAGCCTAATGAAATAGAATGAAGACTACCAATTTTCCATCAAAAGTAACTTAAACATTTCCAACAACAGATACACTATGACAGGAGTGTGGCATAAGAACTGAATCCTATGTCACACTGTGTTTAGAGATGCAGTGCTCCAAGGAGGTTGGAGAGGAAAACGGTGAAGTTGTGGACAGGAGCTCCGAGACATATTTTAATGAATTCTTTTAAAGTGCTACTACTTAGGTGGAAGCTCAGGGGAGGAACAAGCTCAAGCTAGGATATCAAGCTAAAGATGACCACCAAGTTTGAATGGTAGAATCACTTTTAGAGTTGGCTGGAGGCTAGTTCATAGAGAACCTTCGTATCCACTCTGTTAGAAAGCAGGACATCTGAAATTTCTACCTTGGTAGTTGTTAAGCAGAAGTGTTCCAGAATCAGACAATTTTTTGATTCTTTTCTGCAATGGGTAATGAACAACAATCTGTTCTCAAAACGTGAGAGCTTCTTTTAGAGCACTGGTTATTGCAGATTTTTTTTTTTCTTGTGCCCACTCCTACATCTCAGCCAGTCAACAGATACTAGGCTGCTTTGAAAAACTTCTATGCATATTTTTCACTCATAGTTTCTCAAATTAAACTGCACAGTTTTCCTGGCTTCTGTTTAACTGAGGAAACAGAACCAACAATGAGCACTATTACAGGCAAAGGGAGAAATAATTATTCGAGTTGGAGTGCAATAAAGTTCATAAGGCTTAAATCATTCTAGTGATGGGTCCTTATCATTCCTTGCATGTGAAGCCTAACTTAAAAGAGAAACCAGAACTTGCAAAAAAAAAATTAATATCCTAAGAAGTGGATTATTACTATTTTAACTGAAAGCAACAAGTTATTTCCTACTTAAGGATAAAAGTTACTGTGTTCTGCAACAGCAGTTTTGTGACTTGATAATCAGAATCCAGGTTTGTGATCTAATGCACTTCAAAATATACATTAGTACAATAAAGCTGCCTTATTGTAGGCAATACACATTTTCAAGTCAGTTTTAGGTTTTCCCCCCACAAAAAAAGATACAGGTATAATGTCAAATGTCCTCTGTCAGCTTCTCAGAGACCAAAATAGGGAGACATTCAAAACAGCCATGGCAACGCTCCAGCAGTGGTAGGAGGAAAGCTTTGTCATGCCTGCCAAGAATCCCAGCGATGGAGAGCAGAGAGTTGAACTTTGCCTTACATAGCGGCAGACAAACCCAGAGGTCTGTAAGGCTTTCATATTTTCAGTTGGCTTCAATTGCTTATAAAAATGTAAACTCTGTGGGAATCCAGGGGCAACCCCCCCCCAACTTTCATTGTAAGTTACTAATGCACACTGTGTTAAATCAGTTGTTACAGGTCAGCTTTCACAATGGCATCCAGCTCCTACGGATTTCTTTTAACATACCTTCTCATAAACACCGTTCCCCCCACCCCCAATGTTGACTGATAGGGTGGCTTTATTCATCTCTTGACCTAAAGGGCCCTGCTTCTCGAGAAATAGCCAAGAGAAAACCTCACAGGACATGCCTTACACTTGCATTTTGCTGCCAGAGTGTTTAATCTTGCCATGAACATCTCAGTGAACACAGGAGCCCCAAAACCTGCAACAGCCATTTTTTTAAGGTATCTTTGCCAAAGGACAACTGATGTATTCTTGAAAGGCTTTTATTTTCTTAGTTCTTCAGTTCGTTGCTATTCTAGTGCTTTGATGTGATGTAACATTCATTCTCACTATTTAATTTTCCTACATCTTGTATCCCCCAAAATACAAATCAGCAGAGTGGGACTACAGTATCATGGACGTTTTGGCGTGAATTTGGTCTAAATCACAGAACAGCTTCAACTAAAATAAATATGTTTGCCTCTTCACTTGAGTATAAAAACAAATAAATGGTTTGGGGTTTGGCATTTAAAAACATTCTAATATTCTAATTTGCAAGGTTATTTTGCTTAGAGAATGGGTTTTAAGTTATTCTTTGGATAATGCTCAATATTTTGGCTTTCCCAAAATATATTTTGAAGTGTGCGTTCTTTCGCTGTTGATTTTTTGTTGGTTTTGCCATGAACATTCAAGTGTTTGAGGCAGAGCACAATCCATGGGGGGGAGCCTTCTCAAGAAATATCTTTTCCCCTTGTTCAGCCACTGAACCAGTATCTAGTTTTATTGTCTAGATGGAAACTTTACTTTAGTTCTAGATCATGGACTGAATCTGCAAAAGCACTTAGGTGTCCAACTCCCACGTGAACAACAGGAATCGCTAAACTCCACTGAGAACTGATTATTCTTTCCTTTTTCAGCGAGCACTGTGTTATCAGGTCAGATTCTTTTCACCTCTCATTCCGTGCCCCTCCCTGCAAAGGAAATGCCATGAAATTTTTCTCTAGAGGAACATGTTTGATTTCACAGATACTGGAATTGCCCTTTATAATTCTACTAATCTTCAAGCCCCACAGAAAACAAATGGACTGGGCAGTCCCTGGCAGGGTCACTTCCACAGGGAGCTGGAAGGCCACTTGTTGGGCCCAGGCCACCTTGCAACCCTGTAGATTGTAACCGCTCCCAGGGGCAGAGTCATACACAGAGGCTTTCACGCTCCATGCAAGGAATGGGGTGGATGTGTCAAGGGGCATCAGATGTTCTACATCCTATTTTCTGCCTGAAAATTCAGGGAGAGCTGTAAAAGCTGAGTTTATGGGACCAGTAGTGTAGAGTAGCAAGGAGGCTGAAGTGCTTTCCCACAGTAAAGCACCGTTTCAGGATTTGTCCTGCGGAAGCCGAAGGAGGAGGTGCTCCTGTACATGCCATTAGCCAGCTACTCTGAGACATGACAGGGCAGTGGGGAAGAGGGGATCTGTGCAAAGTGTTCCTGTGTGAATAAAGAAAGGGGATTTATAAACTGCTGAAGTGTCCGTCACGAGTTTTGTTTCCTTTTTAGTTCTAATCATAATTTTAATAGCAAAAGCAGTGAGAACATTGCTTGCTGCTCATGATGCCGTACTTCTCCTATAGCAAATGAACCCTCAACACATGACAGTTACAGTAAGGCACACCTGACAGCAGAAAACCATCTCTGAAACACATCCCATATTTTAGGATAGTTGCATCCTATCTTTATGTTTATGTCACACTTACCCTGTCATTTCAAATTTCCAACCTTACAGCTGGCCTCTGCTCATTGTATTTTTTTATTGTCAATGTCAAATGAGTAACTGCAACTAGAGCCTCAAATCCACAAAATACACACAAGTTGCTTTCTCTGTATAAGCAGCCTTGAAAAGATTACTAATCCTTCTACCTGTGTGCAATTTACATAGAAGTAGTATGGCACAACACAAATGAGTTCAACCTGACATGATTATATTTTATGAATTTCAGGTCTCTTTAGTTCAAACTTCATTTTCTTACAAGAAATAAAGTATCTTAAACACTGTCATAGATAATTATACTCAATGGGAATATCTTTAGTTATCACTGTATCCATTTGACTGCATCCTCTCACTATATGGTATAACCCAACGTGCTCCCAAAAGTATTAATGAGTGATACATTAATAGATTTACCATATAGTCACAGATAAGTAAAAGAGGAAAACTGTTACTAATAAACATGTGATAACAAGTCTTAAAATACTCTGGGATAGGTTTGAACTACTTGCTGGCTAGGAAACTGCTGAATCATGCCCTTAGGCTCACACTGAAAACAGCGTCTTGTTTGGCAAAGCACGTACAAGCTATTAATATTGCCTGCTGCTGAAAGTCTGCAGAATAGCTCCTGATCACGAAGGGTGAGGAAGCATGCTCCTAATTTTTTTTCCTCCCTAAAAGAGAATAGCAAGTATGCTCTCTTCTACTGTAATTCTGCCTTTCACAGCATTAGCTTTTAACAGAACAAAACCTTTTCGAAGTATTTTGTAAGCTTTCTTGAGTATGAGACACCTTAGAAAAAACTTTACTTGCCTTTTTACAGGCATATCATTGCAGGGTAGCAGATATCACTCACTCCCAGTTGCAGTCCTCTCTCTTGAGACTGTGATGTTCTCAGGACATGGTCTGTAAGTTATTTCTTAGACCTAAGGGAGAAAAGAGTCTATCTCAGTAACTTAAAGAAGACTGAATTATTATAAGGAAAGTGGTTTTCTCTGAGGTCTTGGAAAAGGTGACTGCTTAATGCCCTTAGCAAGGAGGGGGAGGTTTTAAAAAGTTGAGTTCAAAAGCTCCAGCTGGAGTTAATTATGTTCTCTAATAGGCTTTGCAATGATTGTGTTTCCAGCCTTCAGCATCCCACAGGCAGGAGACAAGTGTTGCCCTCAGAGTTTCTGTGGGTGCCTCATTACCTCTTCCCTTATTCCTTCTGCCCTGGTGTGATGGAGCCCTAGACTGAAGTCCTGGGTTTATCAGCAGAAAGGGTGCAGCGCAAGCTGCTGGTATGCGCTTGGCAAAGTTCGTCTGAGGTGGCCGAGCATCCCTCTTCTAAGTTTCACCCTCTTTCCAGCCCCTGTGCCGATGTGCAGGACCTGTTGCTTTGGCCCTGATGCACTACAGCTGCTGCTGGCCTCACCCTGGGAGTATTAGCCCTGCTTGAGGGCTGGGTTGTGCAGAGTGAGCAGTGCTTTCATCAGAGCTGCTAGGGGACAGGCACTGAGAAATTGTAGAGAGAAGCCTAAGAAGGGAAGAACTATTATTGCCATTTTCTCTGCTCAGTCTGGGAGCATTACTTCCCACCCCTCTGGTTTACCCGACCTCTCCACAGAGGCAACTGCCATCTGTGTAATATCTGACCATTTAAAACATGTTGGTGTTCTTTGAATGAAAGTTATTACGCTTTAACCATCTGCCCTGTAACCTTCATACAAGAGTTTGAGTATCACATAAGGAAACATTCTCATGCACTTTCTATTACACGAGGGGTAAGAAAAGCATCTTCAGTGACACAGTCACTTGAAGCCGCAGCATTTTGTCTGTAACCTACGCATAATCATGTAATTTTTCTTGCAAACAAAATCCATCTTTGAAAAGCAAAATAATCTCTAGGCAGGAAGCGTGGGCAGCTTGGCTTTCCAGTTTCCATGGAGGGCAGCTTACTGAGAAAGCAGAGGATGGTATTTCCACAGTTTGCTTTACAGAACTTTAAATGTGGTAGGTTGGACATGTGAGGTTTGTTGATGAGACATGGTGAGTTAATTTGCTGCTTTAGCAAAGCTGCCTAGCACAGACCATCTGCTGTATCCGCACTGCATAAGGGGTTGTTACATGAACTTCGTGCTATAGATTTCTGCTATACATAATGAACCCTCAACTTACAATCATGAGTTACCTTTGTGCTACGTATTTTGCACATGTTCATGAGTAACTCACTGAACTCATCAGCACAGCTGTAATTAGGTAATTCCTCTTAGTCTCTGCCTGATAGGTTACTCTTTTTCCTGAAATCCACAAACCGGTTTTGCTTCTTGATCCTACTTTAAATTTCAGATTTCAACAGCAAATGACTGAGACTAACAGAGCGCAGAAATGGCAGCCCCTGCATTCACCAAGCCCAAGACACAAATGACCGGCACTAATTAACCTTCAGTCAGTATCATTAGGATGGCACAGAACTGTCTCACTCCAGATGACTTCAGAGGCAGGTTTACTGTAATGTGACAAGCAATGCTTCAGGGTAAGGAAAAGATGGGAATATCCACTGAATACATTAAAAGTGTGAAGAGTGCAGGGATTTAAATAACGTCTAGAAGAGAAGTAATCACGTGAAACCACTGAATCACATTCTGCAGTACTGTGTGTCCTCTGTCACACACTCCTGGCAGGCTGCCATACTTCCCACTTCCTTAACATTTTATACACTTTTATCTCAATCTGAGCTCTCCAATACACTCTTCTACAGGTGCTGCACAAATACTCCTTTAGAGAAATCCTCTCTTGCTATCAGCCATACTTTGCTGCTCTGTGAAACTCAATCAGAACGGTCTTTTCCATTTCTAACCAATGTTTGTACTTAAGGCTTCCAGAATTCCCCATCCTACTGTTTTGTGATCACAGACAAACTTCTGGTATAATATATTTAGCATGATGTAAGATAAGCATTGCTGACTCAGCCTCAAGCATCTCTAATAATGCCTTGTATCACTTCCTCATGATGATATTGCAAAACTGGTCTTTCCCTTTTTTTTTTTTTGACCAGTGTTATTAGCAGATGTAAGCAAAGCTGAATAAAAATGCATTGTAGGAACTGGAGTCAATAGTGAGATGAGCTATTCCTACCTGGTTTATTGCTTAAACTTTTCCTCGGTAACATTTTTTTTTGCAGGAAACAATATTGTTGTGTGAAATATGGGGGTAAATTTAGCAAGAGATAAATCCCCTTGCTTTCTAGCCAGTCCTCCGAGGTTAGAGGGGCCAGGGGTGGCTGGACTTCTCTCTTAATAGGTATGCCAATGAACAAGTGTTGCTTAGGCCCAACACCGGATTCGCAAACAGGCCGTACGTTGTAGGCCCGGGTCCCTCCGAAGGGAGCAGCTGGATGGGCAAACAGCACGTTTTCGACTATAGGCCGGGCACCAGATTCACGAGCAGCCCATATGCTATAGGCCCGGTTGTGTTCACAAGAAGCCGTCAGATACATGAATGGTACAATTTATTTACACTCACAACACATACAGATTCTTTGAGATTACCGGTGATAAATACACTAGCTGCAGAAAATGAAAATACAGCTAAAGAAAATACACACAAACATACAGACATACACTCGGCGTAGCTGAGGCGCAAAATCTTACCAAAAGGCCTCCCTTCTGGGATGGGTGAGGAGGACAACCCGTCAGTCTGTCCATATGATTTGGTGTCGAATTCTCATCCACAAAATAGGTCAGAAATAGAACTAATATTTATAGTTCAGATATCTGTTAATGTGTAAAGTGTGGAGATGGGATTGTAGTCAAATTAAGTGGCTGAGCAGTTGCACAAACATTTCTTGATGGGTTCCTGCCAGTAACAGGCCATTGTGTTCCATCCTCTGCTGGGAACAGTTCACTGCTGGGATAATAGGAAGCTGGTATCGCACCTGGCCCATCACATAAGTGTCAATACAACACTGATCACCAGGCCTTCGCCCAGCCTCAAACATGCTATCAGTAGTGATGAGTTTCGATAGTCTGTGCGTTTGTGCTTCCCACAAAATATGTAACGATGAAATTGGTTTTAATGTGTGTAATAAGAAGCAGGATAACACACTGATATCCTTCTAAAGTGTTAACAGGGAAGATTATAACTTACAATATACTTACATATAATTAAGAGAATTCGAAGACCAAAATGGTCACAGTGCAATCATTCCCTGAATACATATCTTTGTTAATTTGGTATAACATTTGCTTGTCCTTTCCAAAGGTGAAGACTCTTGGAATTTATAATAGCAGTGCATGTAGGTCTGCACAGAATGACTTCAAGTAATGCTCAAGTATGAACCCAGTATGATCTCAACTAATGCTGCACACGTTCAGTAAACTACAAAAGTGAAATAGCTGCTGCCTTGATCATCTTGTTTGGCAGTAGGCTACAAATAAGGCCTGCACCCTGAAGCTTAGATCATGAAAACCGGTGATAACCCTGCTGAGCAGTGTCACTGACAGGGTAGCTCCTCCAGATCCCTCATTTCTGGTGCCAAATTTGTCAATGAATACAAAATTATCTTCAGCAAATAGATGATGCATGGGAAATGTACAGACCCAGAAATCAGAACCTATCCTGAACTCAGGTGCAACTTCAACGGTTTGTAGCTCTGGATATAGATTTACGTGCTTGGGTTGAGGAGGAAAATGCTGATACGTACTTCAATTCCTTTATCACATTTAAGTGGACTTAAAATTTCCAGAAAGCGCTGATGTCATCAATACGATCTGTTTCCAAGCTCTGATACTCATCTAATCTCTGTCCTCTGTGGCCAAGTGGGGAATGCCAACTAGACAGCAGATGCAATACAGGAAAGAAGAACAAAACCAGGCTACAGCTACAGCTTTCTGCTGAACATCCAGCTATCAGCCTTGGTTGCTTCTGTTTGCTCTGTTCCATTTAGATAAGGCAACATTTAGATTTTACCACACCTAAGCAGATAGCATGAAGCCGTACATTCTTCTACAGCTATGAACTTGAACTGGTAACCTATGTTAATAACCCAAGTAAATAAGTCAAGTTACCATCTTGTTACTGAAAATCTAGTCTCAGTTAGCAAAGCAGAACTGGACAAGAATTCATTATTTGTGGATTACATACCTAAGCATACCTCAAGAAAAAAAATCTGTTATTGTTTAATCAGGCTGCTTCTGCTGTGAATCTAAATATTGGACGTTCTCAGGTCTGATTCCTCTATTCACTGAATTCCTCTATTCTGAAAATCTTGTGTCAACATAGTCACATAAAACTAAATATAGGAAACAAGCAGTGAGAGAACAGTTTATTTTCCCTCTTTTGGTTAAATGTGAGCCTGAAAACAGATTCAGGGGAAAGAATTAAAGGTGATGAAATTTTTATTACTATTTTTTTTTAAGATATTGTGGATACTGCACTGAGGCTAGTGGTATCTGCCAACTTCAGGCACTAATTAGAGCAAGCAAGACAGCAGAAAGCAAAAGAGCTAAGCATGACTCTTCTTTGACTACTGAAAGTCCCTGAAAAAAACACACAAACTTTTCTCCCGAGAGAAACATTTCAGGGTTTTTTTTTTCAATTCCTTCCATAGGCATATACTACTCTAGTGCTATTTTGTGTGTTTCTCTCCAGAAACTGGTTATATTCCAACTGCCCACCATGTGTAGCATTGTGGGAGAGTTTGTGCCTGATGCCATCCACTTAGTCCGCTGATTGAGATTATGCTACTGAAATTTGCAGGGGGGTTTCTGCAAAGCAGCTCTGCCTGTGCTCAGACACTCACCAAAGAAATTCTGCAGCTCAGATTAGTTGTTTAGTGTTCCTTTGATTCCTGGCTGTATCACCATTTGCTCCTTTCAGGTGTGGCTCAACAATGGCAGTACAGGATGACAGGGAATAATATATTGCAGCCAAGCAGCTTTTTTTTTAAAAAAAAGCTTCCAGTTTCAAGTAGGTTGTTTTTATTCCCATGAAACTTTTGTCAAAATTGTCCCAAAGAATTTATTCTTTATCTTGTTTTGTTATCTTTAGCAGATAAATGAACTGTGGCACACTTCATACTGTAAACAGTAACTTTGACTGGCCTTACTCCAGTAGCAGCTGAACAAATATTTCTAACATGGACAACTCCTCTCACTTTTTCTCAGCTGGTCAGACCACATATTTTTATAACTCCTTGTCAGTTCTTATGTCTAATGTGGTCACTGAGGGTAAGGAAGCTCCCAGAAATAAAGGAATTCAAACATTGCATTTACCTTTTCAGCAGTCTTTGAATAAAAACATGCCTTTTTAGGAGCAGCCCCAGAAAACACACTGTCCAAGTTCTCCAAGTTAGCATCCGCAGTTCTTAAATCAGCAGGCTACAGAGAGCTAGAAGAGCTCAAAGAGGCTGACTATATGGGATATGTATACATACAATGCAGGCAGGCTCTGCAAAGCAATATTTACACGAGTATTTTGGAAAACAGTTTTGGCCAGTCTGCTTAATGAAAACTGGAATATTCACACTGTTGTACTAAAGTAACTTGAGGGAAAATCTAATATTCCTAACTGTCATGCTAGGTAATTTAGAAGACCTTTAGTTAAAGAAGATTCTTTGCTGAAATTATATGACCATTAATCAAGAGGTATCAGTTTGAGACCTTTAGTTCAGGATAAAGGATCTGAAATGGTTTGAGCTGTATTGAAAATGTTAATGTGAGCAATGTGTGTTTTCTTAACTTTAGGTGTCCTACTTAAAAGGAATCCTTAGATGAAAAGGTGCAAAAGTTGCTTTACTTGCACATTCTAAGCTTAAAGAGGATTTTCACACTAACCATTTCGATCTTTCAATCCTGTATTTCAGACCCCTGTCTTCACCAGTGCCCCTTTGAAGATTCGCTGTATCATTGCTCTATGAAATCTGACTGTGGTAATTGTGGAGATTTGACAGTACTTGGGAAGAAAGCTTCTATTCCTATAAAAGATGTCTCAACACTTCAATAATCCCACAAACAGCCTGTACCAGTGAATTCAGAGATTGTTTATACATTGAAAGTAAACATTGAGACATAAAATGAAGCAAACAGATTCATTTATTGACAAGCTTACCATTGGACAGACCTCTGGAGGGCAATTATCTAGTGGTTAGCTGGTGGTGAAAAGTCAGTCTGAACTAGTTCACTCTCTGAGCAGGGGTTCTAGAGAAAATACTGAGCTGGAAGAACTATAGAAATACATCACATGCCATTGGAGAAAAATAGAATTGAAAAAATGGTACCTGCCCTTGAAGACACTCGGGAACTTCCAGGGTTTCAAGCATTCTGTAATCTGTCTTTGTTAATGCTTATGTTAATGTAATCTCAAGCAAGATTACACATTATTCTCATCCCTTTTTACATAGACATTGTTAGCACATCACCTCTTAAGTCTTTAAATGACCCTAATTCTTTCACTCATCTTGTTTCCTATAGCCCCGATGACAATTGTCGCACTCAACTGTTTTTTCTCCAGTTAATACCACTGTTCAAGACAGACATGAAGGAATAATGGGATGCAGTACTCCATTTTTCCCAGTTCTAAAGAGAACAGCAGCCCGTAAGATTCAATTCATGCTGTCATACATGCTACAGACCTGTTTCCATTTATTTTTTTATACTACTTATGTTCAGCCTTTGTTATGCTCTAACCTCAATTCTTTTCTACAAAAACAGGTATGTGTTCCCTATCTAGCATTTGAACAATTGGTTCTGCCTAAATGGAGTGCCTTGCACTTGTTTACAACATATTTCATCTTATTTTTTTTTCAGTTTAAGATACGCTGTTGGCAATAGACAGATACAGCCACATCACACACCACATTACAGGCGTAACATTTTTATCCATTTATTTCTAAAGGCATAGGACTCAAGCAATCACAATGTTCTCTGCCACCTCCATCACTTCCTGATAAACAGCTTTTGAACCACTTGGCTAGTTCCATCTGAATATGAAGAAAGAGAAAGCCCTGAAAGATTGAATTTTAACAGGTTTATGAAAATCAGCAGCTGGGCACAGGAGAAGCCCCAAACTGTTTCCCCTCTCCAAGGGAAAAGCTTTTGGCACACGAGCACAAGACTCGTGTGTGCTGTTTGTCCTGTCCACTGGCTCATCAGTCACTGAGCACCCCTGGGCCCATTGTTCACACACTGCTCCTGAGGATCAGGCAGAGCCCGTGCTATATTTTGCTCATAAAACAGAAGAGCACTGCAAGGAGACACAGAAGAGCTCAGATTACACAAAACAGGGGTAGGAGCTACAGTTATTGCAGCTGTGGGTGTATAGGGACTGAAGACACAAAGAAAACCATGCTTTGTTAGTTCCACTGCTTGAGGAAGATCTTATTTTCAGATGCTGGTATGTTCTCATTGTCATCATAGAATCTTTCAGGTTGGAAAACACCCTTGGGATCATTCTGTTCAACCATCAACCCTACTCTGCAAAGTTCACCCCTAAACCCCCTCCTCCAACACCACATCTAAACGCCCTTTAAACATGTCCAGGGATGGTGATTCAACCCCCTCCCCGGGCAGCCTATTCCAGGAGCTGATTACTCTTGCTGTAAAAACTTTTTTCCTAATGTCCAGTCTAAACCTCCCCTGTTGTAGTTTGGAACCAAATGGGTATCCTGGATGTTTTCTTTCTCCTGACTGGACAACAGTTTAGCATGAACAAAACTAGCGTGTTTTCTGAATCAATATGTAGAACTTCAATAAGCATTTTGTTGTTCTGGTTTCTTTGTCTTAATGAGTTATGCCTAGATACCTCCTGAAGTTCTAACAGCAGTGTTAACCGTACATTCTCTTTCCCTTATCTGCCAAAGGAGAAGAATCAGATTTTTTAAACATAAGTAACTTCCTGTGCGTTTGCAAAGGATTAAGAACTCTTAGCCTTGCATGCGTGAAAACAGGTTGCTCCATCGCTCTACATCTAGAACAAGCATGGAATTACGTGGTTGTGTGCTTCTCTTGTGACCACAGGCAATAAAGTTTAACTAGAAAAAAATATTGACCTGCACAAGGACAAGATGAAGTATTTGAAAAAGCATTATTGAACAGCGTGCACTTTGTCCATGCACTTTGCAAGCCTTTAAGCAAACATCCTTGTTCATTTTTTTCTGCCCTTCAGAGTTGCAAAATATAGTCTGCCTTATTGAAAGCAGAAGCTAGAGACCTAGTCTTGCTCCAGGTATGAAGTGCCTGTTACACCATGCAGTTAACAGGATCCACAAGCCAGAAAAAGAATGACTACAGAGGGCAAGATAATAGGGACTACCACTCTAATACTTACTGCTAGGTTCTCTAGCACTAAGTAGTTGAGAAAGATATAAACGTAGAGTAGAGCATAACATATTCCTGGAGGACCTGCAAACAGATCAATCCTGACGCAGATTAAGCATTATCACATTCACAGTGCTAGATTTAGAAAAGCTAGATCTATTAGTTGCGTTCTTCTCTAGAAGAAACAATTTTTACTCTGAATTACTTCATAACTTTGAAACAATAGAAGATTACAAGCAAACCTGAAGAGTACTTGTCATTGACTAATATCTGCTAGTTTTTTATACAAAAGCAGTTGAAATTATTATTTTAAATGAGTCTGGGATTGTCTGCTTATTTCTATTACAGAATGTTTGGTTTCTTTATGAAGCTTTACCTGCAAATTGTGGTCCTTCATAGATGAAGAGTTTAAATACATGCTTTGCAAAACTAGTTGTGTAGGAGGCTGTGAAAGAAGCCCCTGCCCAGTAGGAAAGGAGCGTAACACTATCACCTGAAAAGAAGCCAAGTAATCACTGAGGGAACACAGCCAAGTTATGGAGGAAATGAGCTAGCACTGCTAGCCTGGGACATCTATACACCGTAGACTTGGTAGAAGCAAAGACAGCAGTAACCAGTATTTTAAAAGTACTAGATAGTAACCTACTTACTCCTTTGCAATTTCTGAGACTTTTTTTTCATTAAAGAAACAGAAAATAGTTTACATTGAAGGGACTGGGTTCACTTTACCATTTTTAACAAAATTCAATTTTCAATCCCCATATGATCAGTGCTCAGTCTAAAAATCCACCCTTTTGCAAACAGAAGTAATTAAGCATTCCCAAGCAAAATAATAAAATATATAATTGTAATATGCATTCCCTTCCACAGGCAGTATCTAGTAAAGCAACAAGCAAGTAAACAGAGCGGTAGGTATCTTCAGTCATTCTACTTTTGATTGCTGAGCGCTGAATTCTGCAGGGTCTTAGAAAACTGAGAAATTTAAAAGAAGTCAACATCTGAGTAAAGGAAAACAGCAAAAAAAGAAAATGGTAAAATATGAAGGGTCTTCTTCAGTTAAAAAAAAAAAAAAGCTACAGAAGACCATCACTTCAAATTCAGGAAGATAAAAACATGACTGGGAAGGTCAAATACGCAACATGATTGTATCACCAGTGCACTGAGGTTGTAAAAACACAGCTTCACCTTCAGCTGTTGTGTCTCAAGGTACCACCATGGATGGTAAATAAAACCAGTTCACTAGAGACAAAGCTCTAGGGTCACTGAAAGGCTTTTACTACACCCATCACTTGCTTCCTCTTCGACGCTGTTTCTTTGTGCTTCATTGCCACTTGCACCCCATCACTACGGAAACCCTTCATCTACAGGATCCATGCCAAAACTGCCATACCAAGATGCCCACAAACTGAATGATACAGGACAAATCCTTTTTTTATGCAAATTTATTAATTAGCCTTAACAATAGTAATACATAAATCAATACTATGTCCAGCATAAGGTTGTATAATAAAATATGCTATTCTGGTAAGATCAATTTCTAGTGCGTACATTTTAAGGGCAGTTTTCATCCAACTTGGACACATTTAAAAAAATAAATAAATACAAGGCCAAAAATGCTTACTTAATTAAGTCCTGCTAAGTAAGACTTCAGGCTCCACATTGCTTCAAAGCACTAATCAGTACAGGTGTCTGTGTACATCTTAAGACTTACACACAAATGGATTGTGCTCAAGCAGCATACATTTTTTGACATCTGACTCAGACCAATACACACAAGATTTCCAATTTAGACCTTATTTCTCTTAAAGCCAACATCCACCTTTCTTCTTTCTCTTTTAGGATTGTCTTGCCTTCCAGCTGTGTATCTGCACATACGAATCCTAGCAACATTATGTGTACAAAATACAAGGGTCCAGTCACCTCCCAATACTACTTTTTGGCTTGAGATCTGGACTGTGCTATCTAGTGGAACTATTTATGAAACAAACTACTACTCAACCCAAATAAGACTACACTGCTCTGGAAAAAAAACCCAAGACTTTGGGATCAGATGGGAAGAAGGTATGCTCCCAGCTCTCCGTTATGTTTATGGAGCTTTTTGGGAATGCATCCCCTCTGAGATATCTAGTGCTCAGTGCTACCGCATGAAGCTTTAGGCACACTGGGTTCTGTAGGCTAGAGACAACTCACAAGACACTGCGTTTGCAGCTTTGTTTCCCTGGTGGTCAGCAAGTCCAGCATACACAGTGGCACTCAGATGTTCAAAGAGCAGTACAGAGGCACTCACTGACATTTGGGCTGTCTTTACTTATATTCAGTAATATTAAAATCTGGTCCCAATTTAGATTAGATACACATAAGGAAACATTTGGCAAATCAGAGGTATTTTATTTACCAGTGTGCTTATCACATACTATATAGGCTATCCTTTGGGCATACTTATTCTACAAATCTAGATCAGCTTGTTTTATTCAGCTTCTGACTTTAAAATACTGCTGATGGCAAAATTCCCTTTTCCTTAAGAGGTTACACTCAGGATTGAGTTACAAATTTTAGAACTACTCTAATTTACATATTTTATCAAAACAAAACCCAAAAGCTTGGTCAAAGTATAAACACTTATAAACCTAGTGAAAACATCCCTGAGAAACTTTCAGTAACATAGCAAGAACGATCAGTTTTGGTCCATTAGAGGAGAAAAATGGTTACATCCAGTCATTGAATAATGAGGGCTACAAGTACATCGGTTGTACATTGGATTCCCATTCATTTACTTCCAAGCCTCTTACAAAATCTTCTATCCGAGACAAAAGCCGCTAGAGGCTTTTTATGTTCTATTTAGTTTGATATATAGCGTGGTAATTTCAAATTTGGCCTAGATTCAGCCCTGGTGTAACGCCTTTAATATGAATGGAGTTCACGCACTTACACTCCAGGGTTGAAGCCTGGCAACAAGATGACTGTACCTAAAATAAAGAAAAACACTTTAAATGTTATAGGATACTTTTCACATTGCTGATGTATGCTTCTGCATACTAATTTCACAAACAAATATTGTCTGAAGACTGAAGTTTAGAAGTCATGCTATCGTGCCACAGGCAAGCTCAGAACACCACCGGGTTCAACTCTACTGAGAATGCAAAGAGCGTAGAGTAGTATCCACAAAAGTACACATATGGTTAACGAGTATGGAAGTACTGTGTCAGTACACAGTGCAGGGTGAAGAAAAAAACCAACAAAAACGCAAGAACTTGAAAATGAGAGGGATATGTTGTTCTTCATGGCTCTGAAGCTGCTTTAGAGGGCCACAGTCCACCATCTCACTGGTTTAGCAGTATTTTAGGACAAACTAAGTTAAAATTCACATACATGTAAAACATAAATGCAGGTAATCCACTTTTTTACTTCCTTTGCCTGGATAACTAATAATTTCCCAATATGTCAGGCTTTAATAGGGTTTCTAAAAACAAAAACATTCAAAACTAAACTGAAGCTGCTTGTACTCTTAAGGCAAACACTAAGTTAGCCCTACTTTATCTTTCTGTACCAGTACTCCTGACCTTAGCACTTTCTGCTACATCAAACCTGAGCAGACCTGTCGTTTGCAATTAAAAAAAGCCATGCTTTATAACATTACACCAATAGCTTCTGCTAAAATGAGGCTATGTTTTACTTTATGAAGTGCAACAAAGCGTAATACAATACCTTGTACCTAGCACTCAGCTAAACTGTAAGGAAACATGCAAAAAAACCCAAACAAAACAAAACAAAAACAACCAACCCAAAAAACCTGAAGGTGTTTCTGTAAAGTTAAACCAAACCAGACAATACCAAGAAGGTATTTTGGGAGAACATCTGAATTTAAGAGACCACTTCAGGAATCCAAGAAGGATGTTTATATCAATATGAGAAGATAGGAGAGAACCAACACTCACAGTAAGGGAAAAACTGAAAACCCCCACAAACCCAAATACTGTTTATCGAGTTTATCTGAAGCAACTAAAAAACCCACTCCTCTTGTTTTTCTCAACAAGCATAAGAGTGATCCAGAATTCACGAACAAATTAGTACGTATAATGACTAAACATTATCACAGTGGGGGTCAGCAACAGAAATTTAACACTATTTTTGTGATCAAATACTAAATGTATGACTTGTGGGGATCCCTTGAAACAGCAGCTGTCAAGATCCAACTAGGCTCTCCTCTGCCAAACATGAAACATTTTTACAGGGTCACTGTAAGATGAATTTTAGCTCATGAACTTAGTTTCCTCCAGTAGCTAAGTTAAGCATTCAACTCTAGAGAAACACCTTAGACCAGGTCACAGAATACACTAAATGTGTTTAACCATGTTGTGTAGCAAGTTAGTAAAAGAAGTGGATCCTTTCAGACAGTAGATGTATTACCAGGTGGTGAACTGTCAGCGACTGTTTTGGGATCAGGAGTGCAACAAACAAAAAGCTGTTTTCCCAAGCTTTTTTGGGCAAATCTGAAGTACATTATGTGGCCCATTGCAACAAAAGACACAGAAATAAGCACCAATAAGCCAAAAGCTTCAGGGTTTGGGGCCAAGATGACCATGATGAAGTGCAGCAAATCAAGAAGATAATTCATGGAGTTTTGGACACCATTTATGATGCCTCTTTCAGATTCTACCACATTTTCTTGGAGCAACTGTGTGACAGTCAAATCAAAGGACCAAAGGCCTATGGAGAGGAAAAAAAAAAACAAAACACAGTTATCCATACAACTGAGCTTCTCATGATATGCTTTCATTACTGGCACAATTCAATTCATACTTCCAAACATTCATTTCTGCCAAAAATGCATGGGACAAATAAGCTTCTTGTCATACTAGAACGGATTTCACACTAACAGTCAAGGACAATTTGCTTTCGATTTTTCACTATTTCCTGAAATAATCCATCCAGCTCGACACATTAACTTGCCTGTCAAATCTTGCTTCAACACGTCTATCAAGGTAATAACGTTATGCTCATCTGATCCTTATTTAAATAGCTGTTAAGCAGCTATTTACAGCCTATTCACTCTAGCTACAATTGCTAAGTTTTGCATAAGATGTCTGAAAAAAATAAACAATTTTAAGTATGTACACTACACAATTCAAAACAGTCTTGGCTGACACTAGCTTCAATACTGTTTAGCCCATTAATGATTCAGTTTTAGAAGTTTATCTTGCATACAAACTTAATACGTGTGAATCAAGTATTATATTCCTTCATAATTCAGTAAAAGCTGCAGAAATTGAGTAGAAAATTTATGCAGATAAGAATTCTACAAATATTCATTACATTTAGGGATCTGACTGCCTCTTCTGTTGACAGATACTACACTAACCAGCAGTTGCTAAAAAAATTAAGCTATCATCCAAATCACAGTTTCTTTTCTAAACTCCTTTGCTGGTCACAAGTTTAAAAATCAGACAATTTATTTAATGAATGGATGAATTAATTATCTGCTAAGTTTGAAGGTTTTCATAGCAAGTAAGTTTAGTTCCATCTCCTATTAACAAATTGTTTTATTTGGTGGTGAAGGAAGCTCATTTAGAGATCAGTATTCCAAAAATAAGCTACATTCATCTCCAAACGTGGTAATTTATCTCCTATTAGTAATACAGGACATGCAAGCAATAAGTACTGCAGTCCCTACATTGGCAATACTACTGCAAGATTGCTTCATTTTTACGTGAAGTGTAATGAATTTGCCTTAGAAATGTGACATAACACTTAAATTGTAGCTTACAATTCTTAAATTTGCATTTTGTTGACAGGTGCTGTAATTTTTAGAATTAAAAGCAGTCAATAGAACCAACTTTAAGAGACGCAATACTTACCAACTCTAGCAGCAATGACTCCTGCAAACAGGAGACTAACAGAGAGCAAAGGCACAGGCTCAGGACTCATCTCTGGGTCACTGTAGGCAGGAGTAGTAGACCCGTTTAACAAGTTGGGCATTCCAGTTGCAAAAACCATTTCAGGTTTATCTTCTGGAGATGCTATAGTAGGTAACGGTTCACTTTCAAACAGCCTGGCACTGATGTCAGCAAATGGGGAAACAGTCAAATCCAGAGGACTTCCAGGCATGAATACAGAGATGACACATAAGATCAGACAAGCAAATTGAGCAACTCCAGAAATAAGGCCCGTGCGAACCAGGCCACACTTGCGACGAAGCCAAGTGAAAGCTACTGTCCCCATGATTCCAGTGACTGCCGAGGCACCCATCAGGAGGCTTAGCACAGAGCCACTCAAACCCTGAGTGTATGCATAGCCTGTAGTAATACAATCAAAGCCCAGAACAGTCATATACAGAAATGCAAGACCCATGCCTGCAAGAAACACTGGCTGGTTGTAGTACGCAACCCATCCATCACGAAACGTGAGGAAAGGTTCAGCAATACGGGCGGTGCAACCAACTTCCTTCTCCTGTTGGGGCTCAAAGCCAGATACATCTCTCTCAACAATTAACTGCACTCCTTCAGCAGGTTTCATGTCACTCTCTGTAAACAGAAATGTAACTGTTAGATACACTTGTGCTTGGAAAGTGTGGTGTAAACTAAAAGAGAATTGTTTGCAATTACTAAGATCACTGCTACATAAGTGCATCAGCTAAATTCGGCAATCAACCTTCCTCTAATTACCTAAATGTTTTGAAGTGTTCTTAAATCCCACCTGTATAGTAAAAGCAGGTAAAGTTTCTCTCTATCAATTCAAACTCCTGCTTATTTAATTAAATTCTGGTAAAAAAGCATAGATAGCCTGCTTCTTTTCAATCAACTTGACTGAATGCTCCATTTCCATAAAGAAATTATTTGCTTAATGAATGTCAACAGTTGACATTTTAACATAGTTCTGTATATTTAAAAGCAATAACCACAGAAAGTAGGAAATGTTCAAACTTATCTGTCAGTATCAATTCCATTTTCACTCTTAATATAGGTGAAAGGCACTTTCACGGGTCATGAACAAAAATCCCTAAACCCCACAGCAGGACCTAGATTAGTAACGTGGACAGAAATGATGATACAAATGTTCAGATGCCTGAGTAGTTTTTCACACTACCAAGTTTGAGGCAAACTCCACATACAGCAAGTGAGACACATCAAGCATTTCTGCAAGGTTTGAAAAATGCAAGTCTTCTATCAGAATACTTCAATTGCAAAGATCAAGAGATGTTTACTACATACTGATATTTGTAAATCCTTCATTTGTCAGCATTTAAGAGCCCATTCTAAAGCTATAGAGCCTTCTACGATCTTTGACTTGCTCCCCAGCCTAGTCCAACAGCTTACTGGACCAGCTACTACCACAGTGATCTGCTATCTGGGAAATGGCTCTTCAGCACTTTAAACAGCAGCCTCCTATCTCACTATCCACTGAGCAAAGAACAGATTGCTAGCAAGTTTTTTTTTAAAAAAACCAAGAAAACAACAAAACAAAACCCAGGAAATACTATAATCTTTGTTCTTAAGAAAAAGAAAAACAAAACCAAATCATTACATGTTGTAGTTGGGAGCCCACAGCATGAGCTTTCAGTAGCATTCACATATTGCTACCTTAAATGGGAAAATGCTTAAATTTGGTATTCCAGCATGTGACATTTCAAGTACTCAAACCCAAAAAGTCTGTTTCTGAAACAATTTTAACTGCTGAAATTAATACTTTCTAAAAGGATGTTAATATCCACTTTAAGGTTGGTTATAGGCATAGCTATCTACCCTGCAAATCTCAGTTGTTCAGCTTGGCCAAGGAAGCAGAGTAGAAGTTGAAAGCTGTTTTTTTTTCTCTTCACCATCTCCTGCAGCATGTGGAACTCGCTGAAGCATGCCAGACTAGAAATATCTCCAGCTATTGTATGATCTCCTCAAAGTCTGTTAGTACTATGCATAAGTAGAGATGAGCTGGTATGAAAGAGTCCTACACAGGTTGCTTTGATTGTAGACACTACAGAGCAAAGGGATTTGTGAGCTTACTAGCTATTAATACATACAGATAGGAGCATTCCTTGCAATCAGTCCTAAATAACAGGGCAGACTTACTCTAAAAAATTTAATTGAGGAGAGAATTCATTCTTCGACTGCGTTTTATGGCATTCCTCAACTAGCTGCACAAAGTATTGTTACCTAGATTAGGGTGTGGTATCTATATCTAAAACCTGAAACCTCTAAGCTATGAGTAGAAAGCTGTAGAGCCTCAAGGCAGTGTCTAGAAGACGAAAGCCAACACTTTAGTTTGAATGATACTGTGATCACACTGCACACTTGAACAGTTACTTTTCTGTTTTCAATACCTTTCTTTACATTCAGCTGTTTCAGTTCCGATTCTTCAACTTTTGCAGATTTGAGAGCCAGAGTTGGGGTTTTCTGATAAACTTTCCAGAGCAGCAGATATTCCACACACATTGACATCAGGTTCCAGCCAGAAATAAATCCACAGCCAATCATCGGAGAGCCATACGTCATTATCTGACCAACTGCCATTGGGGCCAAGATATTCGTCAACTGATCAATTCTTCTTATTGTGGCATTCATATCTGTCAGAAAATCATTTCATTATATGAAGTAACTGCTGAGCACTTACAGTGAGATATTCACTAACATAACCAAGGATTGCACAAGTATACACAGGAAGCTAAGAAATCTTGCTCCAACTGTAAGTGCTTTCAGCAGGAGTTAAGACTGCTCATCTAGAGGCACCCTTTAGAGTGTTCCAACATTTAAGTAGCTGTGATCAACCAAGGTGCTTGTAAACCAAATCTCTACTCCAGTCAGTTTTGCCTGCATGAGGTCTTCCAGGTTTAGCACTCTGGGTTAACAGAGGAAGTGCACTCCTGCAGCTCAAACTGTTACTCATGAGACCGGACTATCCTTATATTCTAGTAACATTACAGACTCTTAAGCCTGTCTCTGGAACATTCAAAGCTAGCATGCACAACTCCAGACATTAACAGAAATCTCATATGATAGAATACTTTCTTCTAAATATAATTTTAGCAACTACTGTCTCCTAATACCAGACCATGTGTTTCTTGATCGCCTCCATTTAGTTCTAATAACTAGGGACCACAGTACCCACCATGATAGTAACAGACCTTTGAAACGGTTTTGAATTTCCTTATTGAATCACATACATTGGTTGGTGCCAGTTGTTGACATTCTCAGCACTAAGTGAGCAAAGTCCTCACTCCCTTCTGTTACATCTTTTATGTTTATGGTCAAAACAAACAGCCGATTCATAGCGTGAATGCATCTTCCATTTACTGCTACGGCATGTCTCACCCTCCCCTACCTTACCCACTTAAGTGTCATTACACCCTCTGGGCTCCCTAAGTTCCCAAATAACAGTGCCATTGTTCTACCGCTAGAAGATGCTTGATGTTTTGAACATCAGGGCTTCAGGTTGTTTAGAAGTACATCTCAAAGCCATTTTAGAGTCCTGTTATAAAGAACAGAGTTTTTGAAGGGCAAGTGAAACCGTGTACCAGTATGAAGCTGCTTTTCTTAATCTATAGAGAACTACTCCTTGTCATTCACAGAAGTGTTTAGGTTATCCTATTTAGAATTCAAAGTCAATTCAATGTTCACTATTTGACTGATGGTTAATGAGTAAGTTAGATACTTGCTTAATATTTGGCTTTAGAAATTCCAAGAACTAAGCTCCGTCTTTTCAGTTGAGGAAAGCTAGTATTTCCACCCAGGAAAGATACAAAGTAAGAGAGAATGGAAAAAAAAAATAATCAGGGACAATGAAGAAGAGGAAGCCAAGGCCACTAGCTTACTTAGATAAGGTTCCTCTTTGAGGAAAGGTAACAGTTTAGAGATGAACAACAGTATCTGCTGCAGAGTCAATACTGGCATTTAACTTAAGGAATTTCAATAGTCTCTAACTTACATTATGATTAAAAACCCAACCACCCCATTCAGCCTTGAAGAGATCCTTTAGATA
>WEIS01052434.1:10886-23323 GCA_013389965.1 Todus mexicanus
CCTTGAAAAACCAAGAGAGCTGATGCCTCAACTCGGCCGTTTCCTCTCCCAGGAGCACAGCCCAAAAACATCTGCGCTGGGACCTGCCCTGCCGGATTTAACCCTCTGCGGGCCAGACGGCGCCGAGGGGCCGGGGGTCCGTGCCCGGGGCTGGGGTGGGGGCGGGCGGTGACCCCCTGACACACANCGCCCCCTGATGAGGGGCTGGCGCCCCCCGCAGCACCCACCCGCTTAGGGGGGGACACCGGGGACCCCCCTGCGCCCTCGCCCCCCGCCCGTACCTGGTTCATGACGCTCCCGAAATCCATGCGGGCTCTCGCCTGCCTCTACATCCGAGAGGGTCCGCAGGGCAGCCTCACCTGGCCCTGGGGAGGGGGCTCGGGGGGGCGCAGGCAGCAGCCCCGGCGCCGCCCGGCGTGGAGGCAGAGTGAGGAGCTGAGCTGAGCCGAGCCCCCCTCCCTCCCCGAGCCCAGCCTGGAGAAGGAAGGAAGGAAGGAGGGAAGGGAGGGAGGGAGGAGGGAGGAGAGGGAGGGAAGGAGGGGGAGAGACCGAAGGGTTTCGCTCCCCTTAAGCGGGACCCCGGCGGTGAAGGGGCGCAGGGGGTGTCCCGCCGGCCCCCCGCTCCCCTCCGCACCCCCGGGGCTGCCGGGGGCTGGGGGAGCCCGGGGGGCGCCGGCCCCGGCCCTGGGGAGGAAAAGGGGGGGGTCCCGGGTGGCTTTTTTTTCCAGCGCTCCTCTCGCTCCTTCTCCCTCTTTCTTCTCCTCTTCCCCTCTCTCCCCAGCTGCACGGCGCGCTCCAAGCCCAGCCCCGCTCCGCTCCCCTCGCCTCCCCCAAAAACGCCCTTAAAGGCAACCGGGAGCCCGGCTCAGGCGGCTGGCCCCGGGCGAGGGGTGTTGGTTAAGCGGGCAGCCCCCCACACACACACATACACCCTGAAGAACGACCCCTCTCACACCTCCAGCAGCTCCCCCTGCGAAGCGCCTGGCACCCCGCACCGTGGGGTCGAGGCCTTATCGCCCCGTGTGACGCCACCCGCGTCCCTGTGCCCTTGGCGGGGAGGTGGCAGGACCGGGGGTGTGGGGCCCTTCTTGGGGCCTTTATTTGCCTGGCATGGCACCCCTTGGAGCGACTTGGTTGTCGTCGCCCTCCCCGCGCGCGTGGGGCGAGGTGCTGGGTGAGTGGTCCTCGGGTGCCCCTCGCCCCCCGTGTTTGGGGGATGTGAAGAATTACCAGGCCACGCCTCAATTAAAAACCAAAGCCAACATGTTGGAAAAGCCCCAGCTGTCCCTCGGCACGTGAAGACACGCCAGTCCCTGCTTGCCTGTCCCAACTCAAGGCGCGCACAGCATCCCCCCCCCACCTTCCTCCCATCTCCCTTCCTCCTCCTCAGGTGCTCTGTGTGGCAATGGACGGAGCCCTGCTCTCCTCAGACACCCCCAGAGCCCAGTGCCGGGAGACACGGGAGCTGAGTGGGGAAGCCCAGAGCAGCGCAGGGCAGGGGGGAGCTCGCCTGGCAGTAGCCCATAGAGTGGCAAGCCAGCCAGAGAGGTGGCGAGCCAGGCACCCGGCCCAGCGCTGTTGACATTTTCTCGCCCAACACCTCCCCATTCCTGTTTGCGTTTCCGTTCTCGCACCGCGGGCTCAGCCAAAAGGCCCCGGCTGGCTCGGCTGGCTCAGAGCAGGACCCCGGGGACCCCTCCTGCCTCAGCAGCCCCAAAAAAGTCACCAGGGAGGGTTTGCTGGAAAGGGGCTCTCCCTCTGCCCTCCTCCAAGTCTCTTGTAAAACGCACCATCCCAGTGAGTGCAATCCTGGCCCAGCCAATCCTGCCCAGCCCCTTTCTGCCTCAGTTTCCCCAGCAGCTGGACCGTGCTGTGGGACGGGAGCACCGAGAGGCACCGGCAGAGCCTTCCCGCTACCAAGAACAAAGCGCTGGAACCCAAACATCCCCAGGGGCACATCTTCACCCCTCTCGCAAGCAAGCGCCAGCCCCACTGCCCTCCCCAGCACTCAAGGGCACGGGACCTCAACAGCCACAGTCCCTCTGGGGACAACCCCTCACGCGAGGGTTCCATTGGCAACCCCAAACAAGCCCCCCCAAGACCACAGCCCCCAAAAAGCAGGCATTGCAAAAAGGGGGGAGTGATGCAACTGAGATGGAGGGTCAATGAACATCCCGTGCCAGGGGAACAGGGCACAGACCCCAGCCCAGCTCCAGCACAGACCCCCACATGGACCCCCCCAGCCTTGACTCCTCAAGAGGCAGCTGAGGGATGGCTCCCGGATCCTGGGAAACACCAGCATCAGAAGATCTGGGGCCAGATGATAAAGTATCAGCAGTTGAGAGGGATGGAAATGAGTGGGTGAGCAAAGGGCAGTGACAGCACGTCCCTGTCCCCCGCGAGGTGATGGGAGCTGTCCCCTGGGGAGATGACGTGTCCCTTTCGCAGGACACAGTCAGAAAAGTCCTGACAACATCCATGAAGTCCAACCACCAAAGCACCGCCCAGAGCCATCAGGTCAACGTGCTGGTGGGTGCAGGTTCAGCCAAGCGGCTCCAGCGGCCTCTGTGCCCCTCAGGGTCCTCCCAGCACCCCCAGAGAAACCACTCCCGCTCTGAACCAGCTCCTCCATGACCGGCACCCCTGAGCATCACCACGCCAGACATCAGCGGGACCCAAGGATCAGGAACCCATGAGGGGTCGTCTCCAGGGGTGAGAGCACCCATGAGGAGATGAAGCCTCGGGGCAAGGTCTGTACAGCCCCTCTCGAGCCAGGCATTTCGGCTGGTTTGGGGTCAGTGTCACCCCTTGGAGGGTGCTGGGGGTGGTTCTAGGTAGGTCCCAGGAGGTGCAGCCATGGGGGATGCAAAGTGGTCTGGGAAGGGAGAATATCAGTGAGAAATGAGGCAGAGACCCTCCGCAGGAGCCTCCGCCCACCCCAGATCCTGCCTCCCACCACTGTAAGGCCCTGGGGGCCTGACTCTGGCACTGGGAGCCCCCGAGGAGGGTGGCCAGTGGTCTGCGCTGCCTCAGCTGACACCTCCCAGGCCAGCCCCAGGCCAGCGCTCACCGCTGCAGCAAGTTGGACAGTCTCAGCATCCCCGCTCGCCTGCCCGCCCGCCCTGCGCACAGCAGCACCCGCAGGGTGCAGAGAAGGGCCCCAGCTCCTCCGAGCAGCAGAGCCGCCCCCCCCCTNGCAGTGACGTAAAGAAGGGGAAAAAGGAAAGAGGAAGAAAGGAGAAAAAAAAAAAAAGAAAAGAAAAACAAAACCCAGAACCCCCTCCAGGACCCGCTGCACAAACACGGCCTGGCAGAGCATCGGGGCAGGGCTGACCCCCACAGCCCCGCATCTCGCCACCCCGGCTGGGCCCGTGCCAGGGCCAAGGACACATTCCTGTGGCATTCCTCCCCCCTGCTGCCAGCTCTGTTGTGGAGACCAGGGATGTTGCTCATTAGCTGTCCCAAAGCACTGGGGAGGTGGCTTTTAAGGGGCATCGGGGACAGGGATGGGACAGGCAGCTCCCCGCATGACCAGCACGTCATCCCCTCCGCTGGGCGGGCAGGAGGCAGCGGGGCAGGGTGGCAGCGGGGGTGGTGAGCGGGATGGGACAGCCACATGTCCCCTAGTACAAGCCTACTGCAGATGGGACATGGACGTCCCCTGACTGCTGCCCCTGTTGCTGGTACAGCCACAGAGACCCCCGATGCACTGCCTGGCCGTGCCCCTCAGCACCGCCCGTGCCTCTGGCCACAGCACGGCTGCAGGGTGCCCATCACCAGACGTTAAGCCTGTCCGGAAGGGTCCTACCGCTCCCTGCGCCTCAGTTTTGCCTCTGACTTGCTTTACAAGCCTGGGGGTCCCCAGCACCAGCTGCAGGCAGGAGCAGCACATCCCCTTCACCACCACCACCACGCACCCCAGAATGGGTCCCACCACATCCCCCCTTCACCAAGGGCCCATCGCCGGCGTGGGTGCTGGGAGCGATTGCTCTGGCCGGGACGCGCCTCGCTGCCCGGCCCTGGCCCTGCTCCAGCCCCCGGTTTAATGATGGACAAACCCCCCCCAAGGAGTTTCATCGCAGGGGGGTACTTGAAAAACAAGCCGAGCCTGGTGCAAGGCCAACAGAGGTGGATGGCACCGAGCTGGGAGCACACGCATGTGACCACCCACCCGTGGGCAAGCACACTTGCGCACGCAGCTGGGCGTTCTCGCACGCACCCCAGGCTCACGTACACATGCTCGCCTCCGCAAGCATATATGGTCTTGCACATACGTGCGCATACGTGATCGTTCATGCAAACACACTTCAGTGCAGACACACGCATGCACACTCACGCATATGGCCCAGCAGCTCACTGTCAGCTTCCCAGGGGGAGACACCGGGGGACGCAGCAGCGCCCAGACATCTCGGCTCCATGCTATGCACCGTGCCTCAGTTTCCCCTCTCGGCACAGCCCGGCACCTTGACTCCCCCAGGACCTGTGGGCCCCAACGGGGCACAGAGTGAGCAGGGCAGGCTGGAGCCCCGCCAGGCCCAGGGGCTGGCACAGCCACCACTTCCCAGAACCACCCGCCGACGATCGCCAGCCGATTCGGCAGCCAAACACCGCAGCTCTGCCTGTCTCCCAGCCAAACCAGCCATCACCAGGCCAGTTCCCACCACAACGAGAACCATTATCCCCCATCTTTTCTCAGCCTCTCCAAGCAGCATCACGGCAAAACCCAGCCCCAGTCGGAGCAAGCGTATTCAGGGCGAAGGGGACGCCCCCACACCTCCCTTGCTCCACGATTTGGGACATGCCTGCATGGCCCCAGTGCCCAGAGCATCCTCAGGCTCACCCCTCCGCTCCAGCTGGGAGGGCAGTGTCACCGCCAGACCCTTGGCTGTGCCACGACTGGCACGTGTCAACACACGGGCTCATCCACGCCTGACCATTGCCATGGGAAGTGCTGCACCCCACGCTGTGTCCCCCACCTCCAGCTGCCCCCACGCAGGCCTCTGTGACTCAGTTTCCCCACTTTTCAAAGGAAGCTACACCCACCCCTTCTTTGGGCAGGCAGTTTTGTTGTAGGGAGGGAGGGGCAGGCTACACAGGGTCAGATACATGCAAGTGTCCATCTATCCTTCCGCCCTCCTCGGAAGGAGGGAGGGTAGTTTGCTAAGCAAGGAAAAATCCCTGAGCGGAGGGGCCGGGTGCGAGAAGGGCCTTACATGGGCATGGGAGCAGCGTCGTGCTTCCCAGCTGATGTGCCTGTGGCTGCCCCAGCCCCCCAGAGCCACCCACGGGCACCAGGCACCCCGCCAGCATCGCTGCCACCGCAGGCACAGGTCCTGCCGCTGTCCCTCGGGCACGGGGAACCTCAAGGGGTGCAGCTCACTGCCAGGGCACAGGTCCTGCCCACCCTGGCACAGCTCTGCCCACTCACTGCCCCCTTCGGGATGTGGCGCTCACCAGGGCCCCAAAACCTCCCTGGTGTCCCCACAGGCACCCCAGAGCCCCTCCCACATCCCAATCACACCCGTGATACCCTCTGGCACCCCACAACCCCTCACCCCCAGTACAACCCTTCACACCCCACCAGCCCCCCTACCCACACTCTCAGCTCTCCCCTCTCCCTCCCTGCCACCACACCCAGTCCATTTGGAGCCTGTAACTGGGGGCTTCCCCTCAACTGGGCCAGGAGGCAGCCAGCCAGGAGCTGGCTGTGCCAGGGAACAGTCAGGGGGCAGAACAAGGGCTCAGGGCAAGTCCCAAGAGGGTAAACACGGGGACCAAGAGGAAGATGTTGCCAATAGCGCAGTGGGATAGGCACTGGGGCCAGGAGCTCCCAGAGGCAGGGACACCAGAACCTCGGCAGCATCTCCAGGGCAGAAGGAGGAATCATTGCGAGGTGCAGATGCCAGCCTTTTGGGGGCCAGCCCATATTCCCCCTCCCAAGTATCCTGGGGGTGCAGGGGTTAAACACGAGGGGCTTCAGGTAGACAAGAGTCCATTTCTGCTCTGTGCCAAGCCCCTTCCCCATCCTCGCCCTCCCCGGAGACCCTACAATAACAAGCCGGCGTGTGAGTCAGCTGGCCGCTTGCCCGGCCGGAGGAGCCCCTCCCTGGGCGCTGGCCCAAAGGAGCTCTGCAGAAGGCCCCTGGCCCTGGCCCCACGCACGCACCCCCCGCCCCCGGCAGCACACCCCTTGGCTGCCCGGCCCCGCCGAGGGGGCGCGAGCTTCCAGCAAGCGTGGGAAGGGTGACGGAGGCTAATGAAACGCAGCCGGCCGCAGAAGCGAGCCATGGGCTGCCCCTGTTCGCAGGCTACCCCGATGCTGGGACTCTGCTGCGATCCCCCTGCTCTTGGTGCACAGCCCCATAGCAGACATCAGAGAATCCCCACCGGGCGCGCACCTCGACGCTCCCGCCCGCCTGCAAACCACTGGCAGATGCTCCCTGCCACCGCCTGCTGCACCGGGCATCCCCTCACCCCCTGGCCCCCCTGCCGCTCCCTGCGGCACCCCAGCAGCAAGGCACAGCCACCTCCTCCGGGTGTCTTTGCCACAGGGTCCTGAGGCTGGCATGGGGTCCTGAGGCTGGCACAGAGTCCTCGGGATGGCACAGAGCTCCCCAGGGTGGCAAAGGCCCTTTGAGCCTCCCGGACACCCCCGCCCTGCTCGCGCAGGTCTCAGAGCCCAGGGTGCTGGGCACGTCCCCAGGGTGCCCCACAGCCCTCACCTCCTCCAACACCCTGGCTGGGGCTCAGCGCCAGGGCTGCTCCCGGTGCCTGCCCCGTGCCGCCACCCACGCCGCAGCGCCCTGCGAAGCCCGACGCGTGCCCGGCCCCTGGCACAGGACACCCCCCATCCCCCTGGGCCTTTCGTCTCCCTCCCTGCCTGGCTGGGCACGGGCATGGGCACGGGCATGGGCATGTCCCAGCCTACGCTGCCCGCCCGGGGTGCACCAGCCTCTTCCTGCCCGAGCTGCCAGCCCCAGAACTGGCTGGCACACGCGTCTCCCCAGGGATTCAGGAACACGCATCCTCCCCTGCCCCAGCAGCGCAGCGGCGGGTGCCGTGCCCACCTCCAGCTCCCCGGAGAACCTGAGTTGCCGTAGGGTCCCCCTCCACCAGTGCAGCAGCCGGACAGGCAGACATCACCACTGGGCATCCTCAGCTCCACTGCCTCCTGCCAGCGAGACCCGCCCCTGACGGCGCTGGGTATCAGGAGAGGTGCTCAGCCTGCGTGCGGCACGCTGGCAGCACTTGGAGGTGGTGCGTGGCACCCACGCTGGCACCGCGCTCCAGGCGCTGGGGCACGGATCCCTGCCAGCCCCCTCTGACCAGGGCTGCACCCCAAAACCCAGCCCTGTATCCAGACACACACCAGCCCTCAGAACCGTGCAGCAAGATGGCACTGCCAGCCTCACCCACTGGTGACACCAGTGCCACCACCACCAGCCCATCTGGGTCAGCTGGCACAGACCGTGGCATGCCCTCTCCAAGTCCCTGGTGCCTCCCCAGGCAAGGACGGGCACACCTTGGGGTGTCGGCCTTACCTTAGCTTGGCACTTGGTGTGGCAGGAGAGCTTGCAGCCTGTGGGAGGCAGAGGGGAGAGAAGGTTAGTGGGGGCGGGAAAGGGGGCGTTGCTGGGGGGCAGCCCAGGGGCACCCCATGCGCAGGGCAGGATGGGGGGCAGCACCCTGTGCTGTGGGGCACGGAGCACCTTGGCGCTGGGCACAGCCTGCGAGCACACACACACGCAGGTGTGGATGTCCGTGCCTTGCACACGCGCGTGCATGCTCCGGGTGGCACCAGAAGAGCACAGCATCATGTGCACACACATGTGGCACTTGGGCACACACTCACACACATGAGCCGTGCCCCCCCCCCAGTGCCAGTGGGCTGAGGAGCGTGCCCAGGGGTTAACGTCATGAAGGGAGGCTCTGCACGGGCACGTCTCACGAGGCCTCGCACGTGCACTGACATTCACGAGGGCACTGTGTGGGTGCTGCCAGTGCCCGTGCCCCCTCTGCCCTCGCGCTGCTGTTGCACACTCACACTCGCGCCCCGGCGGAGGATGGCAGGGTCGGTGCAGGCGTGTGCCCACCGCTGCTGGGGACAGGCAGTGACACAGGGCACCGCCAGGCCGCCCTGCGAAGCCGCGTGTCCCATCCCAGGGGACGGCGGGGTCCCTGCGCGGCGTGGCGCCGGCCACGGCCACCCCCCGGGCCCTGTCCCCCCTCGGGGCCGTTTCCTGCAGCTCAGGAAGCCACATTGTTCCCGCCGCCAGCGACGCTTCCTCCCGCCGCCCAGCGCACGGGGCTCGGGGCGCGGCACACGTGCGAGGGCCGCAGCCGCCTCTGGCCCACTGGGCGCCACGGGCAGCGGGCGCAGCGCAGGGTGCGAGCGCCCGCCCGTGCACACAGACTCGCACACGCGTGTGCGCTCTTGCAGTGACTGTTGCACGCTCGCGGCACGCTCATGTGTCCAATGTGTGACCATGCACACGCGTGCAAGAGTCTCACGGGCCACCCTCACCTCCCGGCCACGTTGCCTCCCACCAAAGCACCACACACACTCTTGCACACTCACAGGCTCCCGCTCTAAACACACGCACACGTGTGCACAGGTTGGCACAGGCACGTGTTCCCACCTTACAGCCCCGTGCACACAGCCGGACCCGCAGGCACGCTCACGCATCCCCCGATGTTCCGACCCCCTTGGCACACCCCCTTGCACACGCGTGTGCCCGCGGCCCCGGCTCACCTCTGCAGGTGCTGCCCTGGCGCGTGATGGCCTGCCGGCAGATCCCGCACGCCTTCACCTTCTTGAAGCTCGTCATCTTGAAAGCGTGAGCCGGGGGGTCCTCCAGGTCCTGGGGCTGGGGGCAACAAGGGGCTTGGTCAGCGGGAAGGAGGTGGCCCAGGGAGCCTGGCACCCGGCGCCGCCCTGCCTCAGTTTCCCTCTGGGCAGGGGGTCATTCTCCCACGTGAAGACGTGTGTGAGACCCTCCCCTGCAGCCCGTCAGCCGGGGTGAGGGAGGGGCCCGGGGGGCAGGGGGCACAGCGGGGGAGTTGCCACCTGCCCTGCTGGCCCAGGGGCACCGTGTGCCCCCCAACCCGCACCCGCAGCGGCTCCTTCAGAGGGGCTCTGCCGCCCCCTGGCGGGGCGCGACCGAGGCTCTGTCCGTGTGCCTGTGTCTGTCTGTGTGTCTGTCTGTGTGTCTGTGTGTGTCTGTCTGTGTGTCTCTGTGTGTGTGTGTCTGCGCCTGTGTCTCTGTGTGTCTGTCTGTGTGTCTGTGCATCTGTGTGTGTGTGTCTGTCTGTGTGTCTGTGTGTGTGTGTCTGTGCATCTGTGTGTCTGTGTCTGTCTGTGTGTCTGTGTCTGTGCATCTGTGTGTCTGTGTGTGTCTGTGTGTCTGTGTGTCTGTGTCTGTGCATCTGTGTGTCTGTCTGTGTGTCTGTGCATCTGTGTCTCTGTGTCTGTGTCTGTGCATCTGTGTCTCTGTGTCTGTCTCTGTGTCTGTGTGTCTGTGTGCGCACACGCACATGCATCTGTGTGTGCACACGTGTGCGCACAGGCATGTTTGTGCATGCACATGTATGTGTGCACAGGCGTGCGTGCACGCTCAGACATCTGCACACGCGTGTCTCCCTGCATGTGGNT
This sequence comes from Todus mexicanus, assembly GCA_013389965.1. Taxonomy (NCBI): domain Eukaryota; kingdom Metazoa; phylum Chordata; class Aves; order Coraciiformes; family Todidae; genus Todus; species Todus mexicanus. The sequence continues at coordinate 20,539 of WEIS01052434.1, forward strand.
GTGTGTCTGTGTGTGTCTGTCTGTGTGTCTCTGTGTGTGTGTGTCTGCGCCTGTGTCTCTGTGTGTCTGTCTGTGTGTCTGTGCATCTGTGTGTGTGTGTCTGTCTGTGTGTCTGTGTGTGTGTGTCTGTGCATCTGTGTGTCTGTGTCTGTCTGTGTGTCTGTGTCTGTGCATCTGTGTGTCTGTGTGTGTCTGTGTGTCTGTGTGTCTGTGTCTGTGCATCTGTGTGTCTGTCTGTGTGTCTGTGCATCTGTGTCTCTGTGTCTGTGTCTGTGCATCTGTGTCTCTGTGTCTGTCTCTGTGTCTGTGTGTCTGTGTGCGCACACGCACATGCATCTGTGTGTGCACACGTGTGCGCACAGGCATGTTTGTGCATGCACATGTATGTGTGCACAGGCGTGCGTGCACGCTCAGACATCTGCACACGCGTGTCTCCCTGCATGTGGGTGCATTTGCACGTGTGTGCCTGTGCACAAGCGCTTCTGTGAGCAAGTGTGTGCTGGCACAAGTGTGTGCCCCCGCATGCGTGGGGTGTGAACATGCGTGTGTCCATGTGTGTACAGCCTTGTGTGCACCCGAGCACAGGTGAATGCACACATGCAAGCAGGCGTGTGCACACACACGTGCAAACACAGATACGTTTGCAATCACACCCGTGAACACCTTGCTGCTGCCAGAAGGGCGCCTGCGCAGGGGTTGTCTCCGTGTCACACGGTGTTTTGGGGTGCATGCCAGGTAGTGTGTGCTGGGGTGTCCCATGGCAGTGTGCAGCGGGTGCGGTGCCCCCCGAGCATGAGCAGCCATGCCCACCCCGCCTGGCACAGCGCACACATGTGTGTGCAGGAGGGATCCAAAGGTGTGCAGGTGCTGCTGTGTGAGCGTGCAAATGCGTGCATGTGCTCACACAGGGAAGCTGTTCTGGCACAGCTGCAGACAGTCAGTGCCCCCCCAGTCTCCCTCTGTCTGCTTTCGGGGGGGGACACCCCCTGGCGGTGCGCCAGCCCTGCCCACCCACCCGCCGCCAGATGAAGACATGAGCCCCGGTAAATCCGCCTTTTCATGCCAAGACTAATGAGATTAAGCAGAGGCCTGGCAGCCCCCTCTCTCCTGGGTGCCCCATTCTCCTCCAGCTTCGGCATCACACCACAGCCGGGGGGGGACGATGCCAAAGCATCAGGGTGCTGCGTAACCCTCCCCCCAAAACCTCCCTGCCTTAGTTCCCCCAGTGCACGGACAGGCCCTGCACACATGCAAACACTGGCGGGTGCTGTGCGTGCAACAAGCGGCGCGTGTGTCAGGTTGCTGCATGCATGCACACGCCTGCGAGTGTGTAAGCGTGTGCAAGCATGTGCAAGCGCGCACATGCTTGCCAGCCACGGCAGCAGCAGACGCCTGGGCAGACTTCCATGTTCCCATGTGCAAGCGTGTGCACGCTCATACAGGTTCGTACACACGTGCGCAAGTCCCTCGTCCCTGGGCGACTCTCCTGCACAACTACTGCCGGGCCTTTCGCAGCCCCTGGCTCTTGTGCCAGCCCGCGAGGCACAGGGGTGCGCGCAGCTGGCTGGACACACGCACACACACACACGCGTGTGCAGCCGTGTCGTCACCCACCCGGCAGCAGCCGTGGGAAAAGCTCCCCTGGGCCGGGGGCTCCCCCACGGCAGTTGCTGGGTGACAGCGAGGCCTAACGATGCCATGAGCTCGTTTGCATATGCAAAGCAGCATCTTTGCTGCGGGGTGCCCCGGGAAGAGGCCTTGCCCCCCGCTCCCAGGGACCCGGCCGGGATGCCGCGCACGTACCCCCCACCCTGCCCTGCCCCCCCACGTCTGCATGGGCCTGCTTCATTAACCGCAATTATCCCAGCCAGGGAAAGAGCTGCCCCTCCCGTTCCCATCCCACAGAGCCCCCTCTGCTTGTCCCGTTGCCAACACCATCCCCACGCAGGGGTTGCACACCGAGCACCCACCTCCCTGCTGCTGGGGGTGCACCCTGCTCACCACAGTGCCACCCTGCCGGCTGGGGAGCCAGCCCAGCCCATCAAACAGCCCTGTCCCAGCTCCACACTGGCAGGATCCCAGTTAGCCTCCCTGCCCCTAGGGCTGGGAACTGCTGGGGGTACCCGGCAGGGGGCTGAGAGGCCTCTTGAGGATGCCGCTTGGGTAGCCACCCATGGGTACCCACCTCCAGATGCCAGCCCCCCCCGGGCACACGGGCGAGGGATGGGGTGGTGTCACAGGCATCCCTGGCCATGCTCCCCCAGACCCAAGGAGGCTGGAAGGGGACACAGGTGTCCTGGGCTGGAAGAGGCACAGGGGGGAGATGCCAGATTAACGTGGAGCTGGGAGGCCTGGGTTCACTGCCCGGCACTGCAGAGGTGCAGCGGGGGGGACACCCCAGCTCCCCCGAGGCTGCAAAGCCGGGCTGGGTGGGGTGCACCGGGACAACTGGGCCCAGCCCTGGCGGCTCCAGCCCACCCAGAGCTTCGCACCGCGCCTTGGTGACCGGGAAGGGGGGGACAGCCCCAGACCGCCCGCATTAACCGGACCCTCCCCAGTTTGCCCAGTTTCCCTCCGCTCCAGCGGGGCAGCAGAGCCCCCACCCCGGGGGTGCCGGGGACCCTCAGCCGGTGCCGCTGTCGGGGTTCGGTTCCCCACCCGAACTCCCCGTCCCCTCCACAGCCCCCCCCCAGCTCAGGGTCCCCGTCCCGCACCCCAGCTCGCTGCGGGACCCCCCGTCCGCCGCTCTCCCTCCCGGCCCGGGTCCGGTGCCCCCTCCCCGCCC
>WEIS01052434.1:26624-41106 GCA_013389965.1 Todus mexicanus
TCCTCCCCCACCTCCTCCTCCTCCTCTTCCTCCTCCCCGCACACGGGGTGCGGGGTTCGGCAGCCCCCGGGCTCCCCCACCCGCCTCCCTGGGCTGGGTGCCGGACCCTCGCAGTGTTCCCCCGCCTCCAGCCCCCTCGGATTTGGGGGTGGAGGAGCCCAGACCCCTGGGTTCCATCGCAGCTCAGCCCACGACACCTCTCCCCGGCGCTGCCTCAGTTTCCCTCCAGCATCCCCTGCCCACCCCAGGCCCTAAATGGCAGCGCCTGCCCATGGGGGGACCTTCCCTGCCCCTCTGCCACCCCCTCCTCACCCTGGTGCCCCACCAAGCCCTTCCCAGCAGTCTGGCACACTCGGGGACACTTCTCCCGCTCCCCTCTCTGCAGGGTGCCTGGCTGATGACCCCCTTGCTGCAGGACACCCCAGCACAGCCCCGGGCACCCCCTCCGTGCCGCCAGCACCAGCGGGGCACAGGGACGGGACGCCCCCCACGCTGCAGCCGCACTGGGGACCCCGCTCCCTGCAGCCGTCAGGGCGGTGCCAAGGGGGGACTGGAGATGGATCCCCACGATCTGGGGATGCTGCCACGATGCCGTGGTGATGCTGGGCGAGTACCTGTCCCCACGGGGCAGCCGCTGGTGCCAAGGCGTGGGCAGCAGTCGTGCCAGGCCTGGGCACTAATTGCATTTGCCTCGGGAAGGCTCCTGACAAGCCTCAGCACCGGGGAGGGGTGCAGGGGGCGCAGAGTTCCAGGGATCCCCCACACTTCACAGCTGTCAGCCCCAGCCCTCCCTGCCTGGTTTCCTGGAGCTGGAGGGCAGGGGGTTCCAGGGTACGTGCCCCCCATCCCAAAAGCACGAGGGAGGTGACATCACCACTAGCTCCATCGTCCCCCACCCGCATTTAATTAGCAGATGGCCCCCGGACACCTCCCCCCCCTCCCGCCGGGCAGCGCCAGGCCTGTGCGGGGCCATTAGCTTTATTGGCTGCGCTGAACCAGGGCCAGGCCTCGTTAATTGAATTGCACCCGCGCCAAGGACGGGCGGGCGTCTTCTTCCCCCCCTCTCCCAGTCCCCTGCACCCCCTCCCTGGCCCTTGGCTGGGGAGAGACGGGGGACCCCTCTGCAGGGCGCTGCAGCGGCACCCGCTCGTGCCACACACGCACGGCTTGCACCTCTAGCCCAGCACGCTCATGGGTGCAGTTGTGCACACACACGTGTGCACACGCGTGCACACACGTATGCATCCCCCTGGCACAGTGGGGCGATGCCCTGCCGCCCTCCCCAACACCCTGTGCACCCCACCCATCTGTGCCCGCAGCACCACGCGCTGCAGGGTGGCACAGGGCGAGGGGGTGCTGGGGAGGCTGGGGGTCCCCTCAAGCTCTGCCACTGGCTTGCCCGTGCCCGTCAGCTGCTCCCATGGCCCAGCCCAGCCACCCCAGGAGCCAGGAGGTTGTGGGTGGGAGCCCCACGCTCCCGCTCAGCATCACTTCCTACTTTCATTTTGGTGCTGAGCTGAGGCCTGGCTGGGGGAGGCGGGTCCACCCCAGCCCCCCCGGATGGCACAGGTAGGGGCAGTGGGTGCTGTGAGGCTGGGCACAGGGTGTGGGGGCAGCTGGTCATCACTGGGGTATCCACCGAGCCGGAGGGTGGGGTGGGATGGGGTGGGATGGCAGTGGGTGCCCATGCCTGGCACCGAGGGGATGAGCTGACATCACCCCTGCCTCCCCCACCAGGCGATTTAGTCCAGAAGGAGCCAGCAGGACAGGGTTGGCACAGCAAAGTTCAGGCACGGAGGCTGAGGGGCACTGGCGGGCAGGGGGTCCCCAAGACACAGAGAGCAAGGGAGGGGGGGAAGGCACCTCCCAAAGCAGGGAGCCGGGTGCTGGAGGGCCAAGCTGTGGTGCCTGATGCGCTGCGGGGTGGGCAGGGGGTGGCTCCTGCAGCGTGTCCCCCCCTCCCCTCGACCTCCCGTACTTCCTCCTGCCAAGGTACAAAAGCAGAAGCAGGCGGGCGCGGTGCGGGTGAGGGTCACGCCAGCAGCCCCCCAGCCAGTGAGCGCCTTGGGGCACCCCACAGCTCCTGACCACAGGTAAGGGGCTCTTCTCGGGGGGAATTGAAGCACGGGCAGGGTGGGCAGGCGGGAAGATGACTTGTCCAAGGTCACTCAAGGGCACCGGGATGGGAACCCAAGCGTCTAGAGTCTCGTGTCCTGCTCTGCCCGCCAAGCCACTCTGCCGTGGCGGGGGCACAGGGCACTCGCACACGCTTAGGCTGAGGCTTGCTTGGGCCATGCACCCTGCCGTACACACCCCTATGCACACACGTGTGCACCCCCAGCCCCGTATCCAGCCGCCACCCTCAGTGGCAAGCCCCGGACCTGCCACCTCCATGGGCACTGTCCCTCGCCCTGTCCCCAGGGTGCCTCCAGGCTCCCCACTCCATGCCCACAGCACCCTCAAACTTCGTGCCAGTCCCACAGGCATCAGGCTGTGCCAGGGGGCTGTCCCTGGGGGGCAGCTGAGTTTTGGGGGCTGCGTGTCAGAGACTGTGTGCCCCCTTTCCCTGCCCCCCAGGAGCCTCCCTGCTCCCCGTTGGTGATGTGAGCGAGGGAAGCGAGAGCAGAAGCAAAGGCAGCGCTTCCCCTGTGCCAAACCCACATCCTGAATCCTGGGGGACAGGGACAAGGATATGAAAATGCTGGGGGGGGGGGCTCAGTCTCAGGAGCCCAACGGGGAATGGGGCCAGAGGCTGGGCACAGTGTGGGGCAGAGCCTGGGGGCATTTTGGGACAGGGCACAAGGACAACTGAGGTGTCAAGGGATGGTAACTTTGCCCACCCCATCCTCCCTACGCAACGTAGTGGGGACACATGGGCACGGAAAGGGGGTACCCGAGCCCACCTCCTCTTACCTTACCAGCAGGTAGCTCTGGAGTGGAGCCGAGGGGGACAGACCCTCTCCTCGGGACAGAGAGTTTGAGGGTGCCAGATGAATGCCAGCCTGGCACCTCTCATTGCTGCCCCTGCTTTTGCAGATGCCCGGGGACAGCCATGGCAGGGGTCGGGGAGCTCAACCGCATCATCAAGGAGCTGCAGAGTAAGTGTGGGGGCCTGCCCCCTGCCAGTGCATGCCAGTGTGTCCCCTGCATGGCACATCTCGCCCTGGCCATGCCAGCTCCCTCCTCGCACCCACCCTGTGACTGCCAGGGGTGCTCCAGAGCATCCCAGTGCCAAGCCTGCCACTGCTGCCTGCTCCCCTCCTTGCTGCCAGCCCCAGGGGACCGGCAGTGCCCGGCGGGTACCCGTGCCCCTCGCTCTCCCTGCTCCCCCACTTCATCCCAGGCAGGTTCCTCTTTCACCAGCCGGCAGAAATCCCCGAGGCCGGGAGCTGGGAGGCGGTGGGGAGGGGTGGTGGGATGGGGCAGGGTGCCCGCTGCTGTGGCAGAGCCGTGCCAGCTCAGATCTGCCATCCCAGAGACCGTGGCCGAGCTGAACCGCAGCTACCGGGAGCAGAACCTGCCAGTGACAGACGGGAGCAGGGAGCTGCACAGCCTCTGTGCCCAGCTGGAGTTCCTCCTCCAGGTACCGCCACTCCTCCATCCCCATCACCCCCATCTCACCTTCCCCTGTGGCGCACATGAGGGCAGAGCAGACGCCGCATCAGGTGTTTTGGGGAGTGGGGTGACCCCCCCTGGTGTTGTCTGGCCTTGGGCACCCCCAGCCATGAGAGCACCTAGGCTGGGCTCACACACCCCCACGTGTATAATCGCACAGACTGCAAAAGGGAAACTGAGGCACGGAGCCAGCAAACAGGGGACAGCCAGGGGTCATCGGGACCCACTCTGCTGGAGGCGCTGGTTGGATCCCAGCCCCACAGGGGGCAGGCTGGGAGAACAGGGGACAGCCCCAAATAAGTAAGCCCAAGCTCGTGTCTCTGCCAGTTTGACCTCAAGGAGAAGAAGAGCTTCTTCGGGCAACGCAAGGACTATTGGGACTTCTTGTGCCAGGGTCTGGCACAGCGCCGGCAGGAGCATGAGGGCATTCGCTTCGTCACCTCCCTGGACAAGGTGGGCGTGGGTTGGCAGGGCACCTGGGGGCACTTCTGCTTGTCTAGGGCTGCACACACACTTGTCCACGAGTGCACATTGACTTGGGCAGCGAGGATTTGCCCACCGGTGCTATAAAGAGTTTTCTCCCATCTGGGGCCCCCCCACCCAACCTTGGCCTTGGGGACCCCCTTGCCCCCTGCATGGGCTTGGGGGAGGTGTGTGGGGGGCAGACTGGTGCAGCAGGGCTGGATAACCCCCTCTCCCCCCAGCTGAAGACCCCTGTGGGCAGGGGCCGAGCCTTCCTGCGGTACTGCCTGGTGCACCGGCAGCTGGCAGAGTCCCTGCAGCTCTGCCTCCTCGATCCCGAGAGCCTCCGGTGAGAGCAGGGAGCATGGGGAGGCTGTGCTCGTGGTGGCGGGGGGTGTGGTGGGCACCATTTCTGAGCCTGCTTTGTTGTTATAGTGAGTGGTACTACGCCCGCAGCCCCTTCCTGAGCTCCCAGCACCGGGTGGAGATCCTGGGCAGCCTCTACGAGCTGGATGGCATCACCTTCCACCTGGCCCTGCACAGGGCTGACCTGGACACGGCCTGGCCCATGTTCTCCGAGTGAGCCTGGGCATGTGGGGGTCACCAGGGGCACTGGGGACACCGGGAGTGCCAAGGGCATCACGGGCATCAGTAGCTCCTGGGACTCAGCATCACAGAGCAGCACATGGGCATTGCTCATCAGCCTGGACCCCACGTGGCGCCCCAGCTGTGCCAGCCCTCCGTACGCGGCCCCAGGCGGGCACAGACACCGCGCCAGCACGCACGCCGTGCCCGTGCCTGCAAACATGCCACGTGTGCGGGCACACCCACCCAGCACCGTCCTCTGCCAAGCACATGCCCAGGCCTGGGTCTGCTGCAGCACCAGGACCCTGCGACCCCTGAGGCATGGGGGTGCACGGGGGTGCATGCGGGCACACCCCTGCCCCCGGGCACGCCTGCAGGGGGGCACTCGCATACACGGCCGCTTCAGCACGCTCACACCGATTCTGCTGCTTGCACACGCGTGTGCACACGCCGCCACAAGCACACGTGCTGCCCCCCAGTTCCCTTCTGCCTCCACCACAGGCTGGTGGCACAAGCATCCCTGGTGCCCCGTCACCAGGTGCCACCCGCTGTCACCAGCCCTGCTGCTGTTTCCATCCCTGTGCCCAGGGAGCCCCGAGGGAGGTCGGTGGTGCCCTGCTCACCCTGAGGGTGGCCGGTGGCCCTGAGTCCTGTGTCCCCTCTAGGACGCTGGTACGGCCCAGCCCGGCGGCCAGGAGCAGCCCGGCAAAGACAGCCCCGCAGACAGACGATACCAGCACCAGGGCGCATGGATGGCCCGATGGCCTTGCCCATCCCGCTGCAGCACCCCGTGGGGTGCCAGCCCACCCGTGCCCACCCACCCTGGCTGCCCTGCGGGTGGGGGTAGAGGCAGAGAGGGACGTGGAGGATGTGGAAGTGAAGAAGGGTGTGAAAGAGGAGGATGAGGAGGAGGTGGAGGAGGAGGAGGACATGGAAGAAGAAGCGGAGGTGGAGGAGGACATAGAAGAGGAGGATGAAGGGGAGCTGGAGGAGGATGAGAAGAAGCTGGAGGACGTGGATGTAGAGGAGCTGGAGGATGCACACGCTGTCGGCAAACCACCCCAGCCCAATGGTGCTGGGGAGCCTGGCATGTCTCCACCACCCGGCGCAGGGTGCGTGCCGGGCTCCCCGCCACCTGGCCAGCCGAGAGAGACAGAAGCGTCCCTGCGGGCACTGGTGTCCCAGCTGCGGGCCGAGCTGGGACAGCGGGAAGCAGCATTGCGGGCGCTGGCAGCCCGGCTGGCGCGGGAGAAGCGGCGGCACCAGCGTCAGGAGGACGGCAGCGCCCGGTGGGCCCAGCTCCGGGCACAAGAGGCCGAGGCGCTGCGGGAGACCAACGCTTTCCTGGGGCAGGCGCTGGCAACGGCGGTGGCAGCGGGGGGGCCGGGGGCACTGGCGCGGGCACAGGAGGAGGCGAGGGGCTGGCAGGAGGTGGCGGAGGAGCAGGGCACCCGGCTGGCCGGGGCGCTGGCGGAGGCGGCGGCGCTGACCTCGCGCCTGCAGGACTGCCGGGCTGCGCTGGCAGCGGTGGGACAGACGGACGCGCGGGAGGATGCCGATGGCCTGGCTGAGGTGGCTGCTGTGGAGAAGGTGCTGAGGCAGGCGCTGGAGCTCGCCCGTGGCCCCCAGGAGACCCCACTGGACCCACAGGCGGACACGGCCACTGGCATGGCCATGGTACGGGCAAGCCCGAGGGGATCTCACACTGGATAAGGGTGTCAGGGGGCCACGGCTGAGCCCCTGCTCTCCCACAGCGCTTGGCCAGCCTGGCTGCAGCGGCGCGCGAGGAAGCCCAGCAGAGCCGGCAGCAGCTCCAGGCCCAGAGGCAGGAGGTGGTGCAGCTGCAGGAGCAGCTCAGCAGGTCAGGCAGGGACCCCCCCGCTCCCCTCACCCTCCACAGTGGGTGCCCCCCATCTACACCCACCGCAGGGTTTCCCCTGGACCCCTCATGATGTCCCATTTGGACCCAGCAGGACAGCACCTGGGCATGGGCTGAGGGAGGGAGGGAAGGATTTGGGGAGGGAGGGGTGGAGGGAGGCGTCAATCTGAGGACCGATAGGTAGGTGGAGGGGTGGGTGGGTGGGCAGAGGGCTGGGAAAATTAATCTGGGGGGAGGAGATAGATGGAGGGGTGGATGAAGGGGTGAATTTTGGGTGAATAAGTTGATGGGTGGGCACACAGAGGGGTGGACAGATGAATCTAGGACAGGTGGACGGAGGAAAGGAGGGATGGGTTTGGGGTGAGTAGATGGATGGATGGATGGGTGGGCAAAAGGCCAGAGGGATGGCTCTGGGGGATGGATGAAGAGCTGGGAAACGGATGGGTGGTTGGCCTGGCAGACAGCAAGGTGGCTGTGGGGATGGGCAGCCAGCTTGGGAATGGACGGGCAGCGGAGGGAGGGAGGGAGAGACAAGGAGCTGAGGAGCAAGAAGACCATGTCCCCTCTGCCCCTCGCCAGGGCGCGTCAGGACGGGGAGCGCTGGGCCGTGGCGCTGCAGCGGGCACAGCGAGAGGCCCTGGAGCGGGAGGCCACGCGTGGGGCCGAGCAGGCGAGGCAGCAGGAGCTCATCCGAGACATGAAGGGGCGGCTGCTGGAGCTGCTGCGGTGAGACCCTGCGGAACCCCACCCGTGGGGCCGCACTCGGGCGCTGAGCCACAAACCCCCTTGCCCAGAGGAGGGCACCAGAGCCCAGGGGAATGCTGCTCGCCAGCTCGGCAGCCTTGGACGCCCACCTTGGGTCTGGGGTGCCAGGCCATGCTCCTGCATCCCCACCACCGGGCGTGCTCCTGCCAGGGCTGACCTGTCCCCTCCTGCAGGGAGAAGGATGCCCTGTGGCAGAAGACGGAGGGCATCGACACCCCGATGCCCAGCCCGGCGCCCCACAGCGCAGGGTTGTGTGCCCGCTGCCGCAAGGATTTCCGCCTCCTCTCCCGGCGGTACAGCTGCAGGTGGGCTACAGGGGGCACCGGGGGGGATCCTGGCATGGGACTGCCGTGGCACGGCTCTGACCATCCGTTCTCTCGGCAGGCTGTGCCAGGGCAAGGTGTGCCACACGTGCTCCGTGGACGTGGGCAAGCAGGGGCGCTGCTGCCTGCTGTGCTACCAGCAAGGGCACTCGCAGGCTACATGAGCTGGGACCTCCGTACCCTCCCGGGACACCCCCTGCCCTGGCTGCCTCCTCTCGGACTTACCAGAGACCCCGGCACCTGGGGCCTGCAGGCAGGTCCTGCTGCCCGACATTGCAGGTTTGAGATGTGTCTTTCTTGTGGCTGGTCCAGAGAGAGGAAAACAACCTGTTCCTGCTACCCCCGTGGCTCCTGCGTCGTCTGTCGGCCGTTGCTGAGCAGATCCCAGGCTGGGTGTGGGTGAGGGAAGGCTGGCACGGGGGTGTCCAAGACCTCCATCCCCGTTAAGTGGTGCTGCAGCTGCAGCCAGGCTGAGCCACCGCCTGCCCCACCCCGCAGCAGGGCGGCAGCAGCAGGGCAGGGGAGATGGCTCTTGGCCAACAGCCCCGGCTTCCTGCCAGGCCGCGAGGAACCGCTTGGGCAAGAGGTTTCCCAGATGCAAAGGTGCTGGGCTGTCCCTGCCTAGCAGCCCTGCTGACCCTGCCCAGCCCCGAGTCCCCAGCGCTCCCTTCGTGGGTGCCAGGGGACACCTGTACCCACGCCTGAGCCAGTGTGCAACTGGTGCCACCCACTGATGCCCCGCACGGTTAAGGACCCCCGGGAGCCTGGAGCAGGGGGTGGAGGAGCAGAACAAGACCTCTGCGGAGAGATGCTTGGGTGTGCTGGGCAGGCTCCCCAATGCCTGACACACAGGGTGGCAGGAGGGACCCTAGCAGGGTCACGGCCCCTTCTTCATCCTCTCTGCCCCACTCCGGTGCCAGCCCCAGTTGCCCAAGCTGGGGCGGAAATGTCCGGATTGTGTAAGGGACAGGTTCCCAGCCCTTTGCACAACCATGTGCTGGAACCGCAGCACCGGGGGGGCAGGGGGTGCCCAGGATGCTGGCACCCTTTGGGCAGGGACCACAGGGCTGGCTCAGGGTCAGCAAGAAAGCTGCCCAGGGATCTTGCAATGATTTGCTGCGCTGGGGCTTGGATTGGGGTCAGGAAGGGGGCAGCTTTGCCTCCAAGTGGGACAGAGCTGCACAGAGACCCCAGCACCAGGGAAGTGCCAGGGCCTGGCTGGGTGACTATGAGGGCTAAGACCTGGGTTTGGGTCCCCTCTGAGGACGCACAGGATGCCAGACTCTGCAACAGCCTCTCGGGCAACAGCCCTTCCCTGGCCTGAAAGTGGGGTTATCCACACTGTGCCACACTCAGCTGGCACCACTGCTTTGGCACTGAGGTGGGGAGAGCAGGACCCACCAGCCACAGAGATGTGCCCTGGCCCTGTCCTGCCATCTCCCTCCCCGTGGCAAAGAGGAGCCAGAGCTGGGTGACCAACCTGCCAACTCGTTTATTGCCGAATGGCCCTCAGCCACAAAAACCATCCCCACAGCAGCGTTCCAGGGTCCCCGAAGTCACAGGATCTGCCCCAAAGGGTGGGAAGCATAGGTGGCACTTGGCATCACTGCTCTGGCAATGCAGTCCTACTTCCTTGCTGCCCAAGGCCCCTTCCAGCTGAGGTCCAGCATTCAGTGGTGGCCCTGCCCATCCTCATGGTATCGCTGCCTGCATCCTAGGGGGCCGGGTAGGACGATGGGGTGGATGGGGTGCCAGGACTCACTGGGAGCCACGGAGGTCAGGTCCCAGCAGGGCTCAGAGGGTGGTGGAGGTGTTGCCAGAGGTGGAGGCGTGTGAGGTGCGGCAGTAGCGAGCCATGGTGTCCATGCTGATGAGCCCACGATGCGCCAGGATCTTGAGGAAGCTGTTGCGAAACTTCTGCCCGATGAAGGCGTATATGATGGGGTTGATGCAGCTGTGGGCGAAGCCCAGAACCTGCGTGACAGAGAGGGCTGTGTCGATGCGGTTCCTCCTCTCGCAGGTCTCGGCAATGGCGTGTGTCCTCATGAGGGTGTCACTCACCAGTGTGATGTTGTAGGGCAGCCAGCAGATGAGGAAGACCAGCACCACAGCCAAGATGACCTTCATGGCCCGGTGCTTCTGGGAGTTCTTGGTCTGCAGGAGGGTGTGGATGGTGACGCCGTAGCAGAATAGCATCACCAGGAGGGGCAGGGCAAAGCCGAAGGTCTGGGGCAGGACCCGCAGCACCACCCGCCACTTGGTCGTGTTCTCATTGCCAATGCGCTCATAGCACACGGTGCCGTTGCTGAGTGAGGTGAAAGCCTCGCGGAAGAGCAGCATGGGCAGGGAGAGCAGCACGGAGAAGACCCAGATGCCCAAGCAGACAAACTTCACCCAGTGTCTCTTCTCGGTGGCGGCCCGGGTGGCATAGACGATGGCCAAGTAGCGGTCTACGCTGATGCAGGCCAGCAGCAGGATGCCGCTGTAGAAGTTGGCCTCCTGCAGCACGGAGATGGCTTTGCACATCACGGTGCCAAAGACCCACTCGTGAGCTTGGTAGGCAGCCCACAGCGGCAGGCTGAGGGCAAACAGCAGGTCAGCCACGGCCAGGTTGAGCAGGTAGACATCGGTGACGGAGCGGCTGGTGTGGTTAGAGGTCACCACCAGCACCACCAGCCCATTCCCCACCACGCTGAGGATGAAGACGAGGCAGTAGGTCACCACCACCAGATACTTGTTGAGGACCGAGCCATCAGGCCGGCACGGGGCAGCGGAGTTAGAGGTGTCGGGAAAGGCTGTGCTGTAGTCATAGGTGTAGTTGTAGAAGAAGAGGATGTTGGAGAAATCCCCATTGTAGGAGAGGGACTCCATTTCGCCTGTGGAGCACGAAGCAGCCTGAGTGTGGGGTGGGAGGTTGGGGTGGGCCAGGGGTGACAGCATCTCTGGGTCCCCTAGCAGCTCCATTGCCTCCCAGGTCCCCTCCCAGCCAGCAGGCAGCCCCCCTCCCTTGCTCCACTGTATCCACACTCTCCGAGGCAGTGGACAATGCTGCACATGAACACTGCCCCTGTACATCCCCGTGTACAATACCCCCAGCTCCCCTCGGTCTGCTCCATTTCACCCCAACCCTGCCCCTTCCCTGTCCCCCCAGACCAGCTGCCTCTTCTCAGGTTGGGGGGCTCCCCCATCAGTGCAGCATCACGTCCCTCCAGGAGACACCTGGCCCCTCCAGCACCCCTCAATCCCCAGTTTGTGGATGTCCTTCAAAAGCCCCTGAGCTCTTCGGGCATCTCAGCGCCCCTTGGGCACTTCCGAAGTCCTCTGAGCACCTCTGGATCCCTCCATCCTCTCCATCCCCTCAAGCATCACTGCCCCTCCTGCCACCCCAGTGGCTAGGCTGTGGCTGCGGTGACAGCGCCCAGGGCAGGTGGCACTCAAGCAGGTCGGTTTCATGCCCTTCTTCCCCCTCCCGGTCCTGTCCCTGCACGAGCGGTTTCACACCCCAGACGGAAAGACGTGTCAACATTTTTGCAGGTGGCTTTAGAAATATTTTGCGGCTCTGGTTTTCCTGTTGCTCAGCTGGGCACTGACAGGCATCCCCGTGTTCCCCTGTGCCCAGCCACGATGGGGAAATCACAGCTGACACTCGCTCTTCCTGTGTCCTCACGTGTAGGGCGCCCTGCTCTGCCCCTGCCTCCCTAAAGACCTCGGGCTTTCAGCCTTCTCCCGGTATGGATATGGACTTCACCCCTCTGCCCTGTTTCCGAGCCTCTGAGCCCCTTCAGGGCTTGGTGATGCCAGAGCTGCTTGGGGGTGCTGAGTCTCTGCTCTGCTAAAGGGTCCTCAGCCCTGAACCGGTCCTGCTTGAACCCAAATACTCCCTGGGATCAACTTTCCCTTTCTGCGCAGTGGGAATTCCCCACTGTAGCTGGGCTGGTGCCTCTGAACTGGAGAAATCCTGAACAAATCCCTCTCTGGCTCTGCCCACTGCACTCCTGCAGTGATCCCAGGGTGGTGGTCCTCCTAGCGGGGTGATGTCCCACCGTCCCACGGCCAGGGACACTTACTGGTGCTGCCGAGGGAAGGATCCCTGGGTGGGGCAGCCATGGGCACCAGCATTTCCCTTAAGTCTATCTTTTCCTGCTTCCTTCTGCTTCCCCACTCCAAAATCCCAGCGGTTCCTCCAGGACCCCCAGCGGATCCCCAGCCCAGATACCCCGCAGATGGCCCAGATGGGGGAGCAAGCAGCCCCCTATTTCCTCTCCTGACCTTGGAAGGAAGGGCTGGGGAACACTGGGGAGGCCCTGGGGGTCTCCGGGGGAGGAAGGAGGGACGCAATGTGGGGAAGCTCGCTTCTGGTTCACCGATGTGTGAGGAAACGGGAGCGAGCGCTTGCCCCCTGGGCACCGCTGGGGACCACGGGTGGTTTGCACCCCAGATGAGCCCCATGCACAACCCTGGGTGCCCCCACCTGCTGCCTCCCGCTCCCTCTGCCCCCTCGGGCAGCCAGAGCAGCCCACCGCGACCCCAGCCCGCTCCACACGTGAGGGGGTTCAGCCCAGTGCTGGGGTGTCGGTGAAGCCCCAGGAAAGCCTCAGTCTCCACTTGGAGCACTCCAGAGACTCACCGCTCGCTGTCCCCCCAAATCTGGGGTCTTCTCCCTGTCCGAGGTTGGTTCTCCCCGGGAAGCACAGGGGCGAATCCGGGTGTCACCCGCAAAGGGCTGTGGCACGGAGCGCGGTGGGAGCAGGCCCGGGGGTCCCTCACCTGCGCCCGCTGCTGAGCCGACTGCCCGCGCCCCTTCCCTTGACCGCCCGCTTTATGCCACTCGGGGAGGAAGCGAGGTTGCAAAACCTCCCAGGGTGAAGGAGAAGTGGCAGCCCGCAGCCTCCCGCCACCCTCCTGCCCCGGGCTGCCCCAGGCTGCGTGGCAGCGAGTGACACCGGGGTGCATCGCCCGTTCCCAGGGATGCACCCCGAGGGGCTCCAGCTGGGGGGCTCCACTTTGTCCCTGGCCCCCCGTGGATTTGGGGCTCCCCTTTGAAGCCCCCCCTGGGTGCTGCAGCCTCCCCCCCCCGCCAAGGCGACTGGAAGCCCTATGAGGCTGCAGGGGGGTTGGAGGGCAGGCCAGTGGGCCAGGGTAGGGCTCTGTGCCTCAGTTTCCCCATTGCCGGAGTGGGCCTTAGCGCCAGAGATTTGGGGAGCACAGGGGCACTGCGGGGCTGGCCTGCCCCAGAGCACAGCCCCAGGTCCCCCCTGCCCTGGTTGTGCCAAGCAGAGCCGGGCTGAGCTGAGCCAAGCTGAGTTGAGCCACTAGGCAGAGCCGTGCCCCTGTGCCAGCCCCACAGACTCGGGGTACCCGCCCAGCACCCCTGTAGCCCTGGGGCACCCTCACTCCTCTGAGCACCCCTATTGCCTTTAGAGGAAGCTTGCACCTAAGGGCACCCCCTGGGCAGCCCCATCCCTCTGGGGCACCCCTAAATCCTGGGGCACCCCCACCCTGACAGCTTCGGGGTGCTTGCCAGTCTCAGGGGTACCCCACACTTTTGGGGCACCTCTCTTTCCCAGGGGCACCCCAATAGTTGTAGGGCACCGCCACACCCTCGGGGTGTCACCACAGACCTGAGGACACTCCTATTCCCTGGGGACACCCTGAAAGTTTGGGGCACCCCCTCAGCTCCAGGGCACCCTCACAGCCCCCCCTAGGTATCCCCACTCCGTGGGGGCACCCCACACTTTTTGGGGGTCCCTTAACCCCGGAATCACCCAGGTTGCAGGATGCCTCTTTCCCCTGTGAGCACCCTCGTATCCCTGCAGCACCCCCACATCCTTGGAGCACCCCCATATCCCTGGAGGACTCCTATATTCTCCCAGCACCCCCGTAGCCTCACAGCACCCCCATATTCCTGCAGCACCTCTACATCCCTGGAGGACTCCTATTTCCTTGCAGCATCCCCACATCTCCACAGCACCCCCACATCCCTGGAAGACTCCTTTATCCCTGCAGCACCCCCATACCCCTGGAGGACTCTTATTTCCCTGCAGCATCCCCATATTCCCGCAGTACCCCCACATCCCTCGAGGATCCCTATTGCCCTGCAACACCCCCATACTCCTGCAGCACCCCCATATCCCTGGCGGACCCCTTTATGCCCAGAGCACCCCCCCATCCCTGGAGCACCCCCACATCCCTGGAGGACTGCCACATCCTTGGAGCACCCCCATACCCCTGCAGCACCCCTATATCCCCGCAGCACCTCCACATCCCTGCAGCACCCCTATATCCCCGCAGCACCTCCACATCCCCACAGCACCTCCATATCCCTGGAGGATTCCTATTTCCCTGCAACACCCCCATACACCTGCAGCATCCCCACATCCCTGGCGGACCCCTTTATCCCTGGAGCACCACCACATCCCTGGAGGACCCCTACATCCTTGGAGCACCCCCATATTCCTGCAGCACCTCTACATCCCTGGAGGACTCCTATTTCCTTGCAGCATCCCCACATCTCCACAGCACCCCCACATCCCTGGAAGACTCCTTTATCCCTGCAGCACCCCCATACCCCTGGAGGACTCTTATTTCCCTGCAGCATCCCCATATTCCCGCAGTACCCCCACATCCCTCGAGGATCCCTATTTCCCTGCAACACCCCTACATCCCCGCAGCACCCCCATATCCCTGGAGGACCCCCACATCCCCGCAGCACCCCCATATCCCCGCAGCACCCCCACATCCCCGCAGCACCCCCATATCCCTGGAGGGCTCCTATTTCCCTGCAGCACCCACACATCCCCTCATCCTTTCACAAACCCCACACTTTGAGGCATCCCCACACCCCAACCTTTCC
>WEIS01052436.1:0-24326 GCA_013389965.1 Todus mexicanus
ACCAATTTCTGTCCAAATGGCCAGGAGCTAAGCACAGTGTCCGAGTTCACAGCAAGCTTGAGGCATACAACTTTTGTGTTCCCTTGCTAAGATCCAGCTACTGCCTGAGACTACCCAGACTCTCTAAGGATTTCTCATAGCTTGAAGAAGAATTAACTGGCTGCTATACTACGGGTTTAATACACATGCATTAAAATTATATTTCCTATATGGCTTGGTTTATATATTAAATGTAGATTATATAATAATGTTAGTTTGTATCTAATGCAATACAAAAATAAAGGAAGTCACATTAGGTAACCTTAACTGTCCCTTCTGGCCTTAAAAACATCCATCAGTCACAAGGCTTTTAAGAACTCACACCCCAAACCAGCTGATCCAGCTGCCAAACGAACTCAGCCAAGAAACTCTAACCAGATAAGCAACTCCCTGCTTCAAACGTCCCTGAAATCTAAGGATGCCACTGGTGGTAGCAGACAACCAAAGCTCATGATTCACAGAGAGCCGACTGCCTCCAAGAGAGATATTATATAAACACAGTTGTCTGCAACCCAGCAACTTTGGAGGTCCTTCTCAGCTTGCACGCCTGCCAGGAAATCTCCGGTCCTGGTAGGATTGCTTTTCTCTGATGGTACCACAGATACCTGCAGCAGGTAAGCACCAAAAGTAGTAAAGGTAGAGCAGAGTTTACACCAAAGGCATTTTGAAGTTTTGCTTTCATGTTTCATCTCCGTAGACCACAAAGCACACACACAAAAGAGACCTCTGGGGCCGAAACAAGGAGAGAAGAGACTCCTTGAGAAGTGGTTCCAGGGTACAGCTGTCCTCAAGAAAATTCAAAATCTCAGAGGACCAGCGTCATCTAGGAGGCTCAACTGTGTGCTCATTTCAGGCATTATCAAAACCTCTTCTCCCACGTGCTTTCCAACCAGACAAGTAGAAATTCAGATGCGCTAGATCTGGGTGAACTAGATATGGATGGACTAGTAGGGAAATTCCGCAGCGGAGAAAATACAGAGCTGTTCTTTATTTATCATGTTTTCTTTAATGTATGGCAGATTAATGAGAGGAGTAAAATCATAAATAGCCATTCACAGAGCTGGAAGAGTGCAGAATACTTCACATTTCTCCTCACTAGCCACCCCAGGAGGTTCATCTGTAAATCCACAAGAACTGCATATTCGAACTTCTTTGTTACATTTGAGTCACTCAATACTCCCCCCAATTACACCGACTGCATTTCATTATGCTCTTCTTAAGCAAATAACAACAGAAAGCCAGACTGTAGGACAGCAGATGATACTTGTGTTCAAAGGCAATTTAAAGCCCGCATTTCCACAGAGCACCCAAAAAGCAACCTCTGTTCCTGCAGCATTTGTGTATCCAAGGGGCTGGGGAGAGCTCTGGTGCTGGTTCCAGCAGTGTAAACCTGAAATAAACTCCCGTGCAGCGAAGGAGCTATTCCTAAGCGGTTACTTCAGACTGAACCCAAGCTCACAAATGGCCACATTTCATATCTGGGAGGAAAAAGTGACAGCTTAACAAGGAGGTATTAAAAAAAGCACTTTCAACTTGAGCAAACTCTGTGTATTCCGCATTTAAAAACTAACCCGACTGTCCACAGGAGCTTATGTGTCAGATGCTCAAAATCTGTGCTATAAATAGACTCCAACAGCCTTCTGAAAAACATTGGGACACAAGAATTGTCAAACACAGACAGAGCACCTAAATATTCAGCGATCTAATTCTGATCTCACTCACGCAAGGTAGACACAGCGGTCTAACGCCGCGGTTTTGTTTTAACGGAGAGAGGATTCGTCTAGACGCAAGATTACTACCCTATATTTATTTCTATTTTTAATCCTTGTGATTAATTATTAATGTTACATGGCATGTTTAAGATACGAACATATTGCTGCTCTACAAAAAAAACCCCCAAAAAACGAACAGAGTAGGATTTCTTGCTTTTCCAGATAAAAGAAAATAACAAAGACACAATCTTCTCCAATTTCACCCAGCAGTCCTGTCTTCCTGTGATCACCAAATTAGCGGTGCCGCTATATCGCTTTGAAACAATATAGAACGTTTAAGATTATTAGTCAGCTCTTTGCTTCTCTGCAAATAAAAAAACTCAAGCAAACAGTCTCCGCAAAGCAGCAGACAAAACCTGAGCACATCCCAAGCAACCTGCTCTCCCAGTTTGATTCTTCCTAGTTTGCAAGTCGGGAGCTGCAGGAATTATCACAGAGGAAGGCAAAAGAAACACTTGCAGGCGTAGTGCTGAGAGGTGAGTACCTGGAAGTAAGTACAAGCCAAGATCAAAATTAACTCACTTTATGCACCAGTAAGTACAGTCTATTTGTGAGCAGAATCAAACGAGACGAAATGCTGCAATGGGAAAAAAAAGACTGAGGGCTGACTCTGCAGCCCTGACTCAAGGCAACACTCCCACTAATTACAATCGCTTTGCCTGAGTCAGGACTCCAACTCTAGAACCCTAGTTAAAGCTGAACAACTGGCCCACAAACAACTCTGCCAGCAAATCAGGACCTCTCCCTAAGTCATGTAACAGAGCAAGATTTTTCTTTTCATTAGCTGCTTCTCCATTTCCCGCAACATCGCGAACGGTCTGTGCCCACCAGCTCCAGCCAACGGGGAAAGTCACAAAGGGTTTGTCACCAACATGAGGAACTCAAGCTTCAGGGCTCAAGGCAACGCAAACACTAGATGATTCTGGAGAAGACAGGCAACACACAGCTGACTGAAGGCAGCTTCTCCACATAATACAAAATGAGATTGGGGGACTCATTGCCTGAGGTTGTCATAGAGACCAAAAGTAAAAAATTCAAAGTTTTGGTTCTGGAAGTGACTGAGACAGCCTGACGTTGGGAGGGGGTGACAGAAAAGGGTTGTTTTATTCATGCCCTCTTTCGTTTCCTATGGCATCTCCTACTGGCTCTGCCACGTGATGATCCATCCCATGCTAAATGGGCTTCTGGTCAAAGCATGGAGGATTTTGTGGTCTGTCACACTGGATTAGGAGTCCAGTTATTCATAAATATTTCTCAAATGTTGGTTCCAGGAGCTACATCAGGCTCTTGGCTCTAAAAAGACAAGATTTTGAGCTTTTAAATTTCTGTAGTTTTTAAAAATGAAAAAAAATCTCACTCATTAAAAAAATGAATAAATAATAATCACATACACCACACACTGCTCCTGTTTCCAAAGATACAGGAACAGTAGTTTTAAGACAGATGAGCCATCATCCCCCTCTGAGTTATATGAGGATTTTGATGCTTCAATCAAAGTTAGGCCCTCAGGAGCACAACACTTCACGGGAGACATACAAAGCACTACGAGAAGAATAACATCTAAAATACTGGTGAGAGTCACACTAGCAAGAGATGTACTGACATTTATGAGCTCAAAAAATGTTTTCCAGGAATTTTCAGAAATCAATGTGGTCACGACTTATGTGACCAGGGCTTGACAATTGGTGAAGAGTTCAGCTGGTTGGGTCATCCCCCATGGGTGGCTCTAGACAGACACTTCCTCACACAGATCATTTCTAGTGGGTTAGGGCTGGAAAGGAGATCCTCCTACCCAAGGGGGAGACTAATATAGACATGGTAGGTCTGCCAGCAGCCTACTCTAACCTTACCCAATCACTGCTCCCTGTTCAGATGTCCTTCACAGCCAACTTACAGATATTCCGATTTTTCAGCCATGGGCCAGACGTTAGTTTTGAATTCCAGCCCGTTTATCCTTCAGGCCTCCCAGGGATACAGCTGCAACTCTTGGTCCAACTCAGTATTACTTTACATGAAGTAATGAAGTCAGAGATGTTTGGCTGGTGGACCCATCTGCTATTTTCATGGATATTCTTGACTTTCCATGGCCAGGGGTCAAAAGGCGATAAGCTAGTTGGCCTGGATTGAGCAATCTCAAACAATCTCCTGAACACTGCTACAATGGATTAGTTTACCAGGACCATTAAGCCTGTTTCTTCTGGCTTTTGAACAGTTTCTGCATCACTATTCATTTGGCCTCCAATCAACCGTTGTGCAGGTGAATTTTTCAACCTGTGCAAAGATCAGGGTGATGTCTACAAAGCACTTGAATCTAACTTCAAATGGGACCGGAACCTTTGCTTGTCATATACCACATCTAACAATGTCACCATCTGTGAACAATATGCCAAGATGACTTCACTTGCTGAACGCTGGCAAAATACTGGAGAAAAAGATCACAAAATAAGTTACCAAGTTCATTTCAAAGTCGCTCATAAGTTTGCCAAAGATTTTGCCTCGTTTCCTGCCCAGCTCTGGCCTTGATCATCTCATAGACATAGGAGAAAATTAAAGCATCGTTTTAACATATAAATTTTACATTCCTAACAGAGTAATGAGACACTGTATCTTAAACATGCCTCAGCAGTCACTGGTCCGCAGAAGAGTAAATTCTGAAGAGTAACGAGGTGGCACCGAACCAAGGTCTGTCGGGAACTTCTGTATCTACAGGGATGCATTTTGTATCAACAATGTAGCCTGGTATATCCAGGAAAAAAAAGCACTGGTCTTAGATCTGGGAACTTAGTTTAAAAATGTGACAGAGGCCTTTGACAACTCCAGGTAGGCAAAAAGAAATTCTGAAAGAGTGGAAAAGCACAAACTTGAATAAAAAAAGAAATATGAGCAGCTGGATATAATAGGCAGCCTCTGTCCTCCATTCCCATAAAAATACCAGACCAAATAATCAACCAGAAAATCAGGAGAATGACTGTTTGTCAAGACTGAATCCCATCGGATTAATGTCGTTCTTTTCTATGACCGAGTAACGAGTGACGGATCGGAGACATTACAGATCTTGATGCCAGTAGCTGCTGACACCCAGGTCGACAAGACAGGAAAACGATTTCACTGGGTGGAAAAGTGCTCATGAGCCAAATATGAAGTTGCTATCAGTGTGCTTCACTGTCAAACAGAGCAACGTTAAGTGAGGGTCCTTTTAACATTTCTTATTTTCATAATTGCTATGTCTAAAATTAGATTAAACAGGAAGGCTTCAAGTATGTTGGAGGAGGACCTGGAGATTTTAACAATCTGGAGAAATCACCTAGAAAAAAAGAATTATGTGCAAAAGTGAAAGGATAGTGGAGAATCAGCTGTACAGGCACAGTTCAGGGAAGATCTGCAGTTTTCCCAAAGAGGAGTGGGAGTCGAGAAGCAACCCCAAGCTGCAGCTGCATTACTCATTATACCATTGCCAAAAAATTCAGACACAAAAGTGAGATGAATAACCCATTGTACAAGAAGAATGTGAAGCTATTCTGCTCTGCAAGGCTGCACTGGTGAGAACTCAGGTAGACAGCTGGACTTGATGATCTTAAAGGTCTTTTCCAACCTTTATGATTCTATGATTCAACTGAAGACCTATGTCCAGTTTGAGGAACTGGATTTNGTCTTGAGATCCACAGGATATTGCTGCAGAGGAAGAGACTAGTCACAAGGCAACTAGGAGAAGTACAGGGTCTGAACTACACCAGGAAAGATTTATCCATGAGGAAATAACAGCAAGTGAAGCACCAAACAGACTGCCTGGAAGGATGGAGAATCCCCACTGGTGATGTTTTAAAAATGGATTAGATGCACATCTATGAAGACTTGACCCTGCTCAGTAAGACACTAGTTATTTCTCCGTACCTCTGACCATTATGAGTTCCTCTATTAGATGACCACTGTTCAATCCTCAGAGCTCACCAACAAAATGTTTTTCAAGTGGCCAAATCCCAAACTTCGTAATTAGACAAAACTTCCCCTGAGTCTGGAATCCGGATTAATGGCACAAATACCAAAGATTATGGCAGGTTCTGCCACTCTTCCCCATGTAACTTCATTTGAGGAACAAATCATTATTCAGCCTGGGTATAACATCCCACTTGAGAAAGAAGATCATAGCAGACTGACTCACAATTTGGATGCCTGTCCATGATTTTGTAAAGTTTTAGGACTGCCTTTGTGGTTTTACACTCGCATCCAATCTCCACAATTACTTTGAAATGTTGTGCTGTAATAGAATAATCAGAGGCAATTATGGAAGGTCAGAGAAGAGCAGGCATAATATATTCTGTTAGGTCCTTCTGCTAGGTTCACCAAGTGGAGCTTTATTAATGTGTCTGGGACGCATCCCTCAGCCCACTTCAGAAATGCCAGGGCTCCCTGGGGGATGGCACTGAAGGGATTCACAGCTTTCAGATCTCTCTTCAAAAAGATAAAGACAATGACTTTCAAAGAAGCCAAAGAGAATTAGAAACCTCTTCTGCAAAAAAAACCCAACACCACAACCCACAAATCGGGGCATGCACAGCTCTAAAAATAGGTGCTGTGGCTGAAGGATTAAGGCATCGTTTCACCAACCCGGAGAGGAAAAGGTCAGCCTAGGTCCAGATTTGCACCAAAGGCTGCACCCCAATTAATCCAGCTCTGAGCAGCTCTTTGCTCGCTCAGATCAAGCGTTGAAAAGCAGCTGGATATAGAATCAGCTGCTTCATAACCTTGTGTAGTTAAAATTATGGGCATTGCTATGCTTTAACTTCACTCATCCAGCAGTGCATAAGGTTTGAGTGAACAGTAACCAGGGTTAAAATCCCCTAAAATGGCTGAAGAGGGAATCTCAGAACTTTCTCCTCTGCTCATCTCACACGTCAATGCCAGGCAAGAGCAAGTTCAAATACATGGGCCGGTTGCCCTTCTTGTCTGGTCCACTTCAGAAACACATTTTCTTTCTCCTCCTTCTTGCACTTCTGTGCTTTGATGGAGGAGACACAGATGCCTTTGCATCTTCACCACTGGAAGACCTTGCAGAAGGCAAAGAGCTAAGCTAAGTAACACTTCACATTAAGGGCAGAATTAATAAGAATATACAGAGTGTGACTAAGTTGCTAGATATGTCTGTAGCAAAGTCAAAATATCACGAAATATTTTATAAAATCTATAGTCACCTAGTGATGTGCTTCCAACTACCTGTTTATGTTTCTGTCATTATAAGATGACTAATCATTCTGGCTGCCCTTATATTAGTTTATTACTGTGTTTAGAAATAGAGGAAAGAGACATTTATCTCTTGGACATGCTCTGCAAATGACTTCCCCTGCTCTCGACACCCTTCTCTGCCACACTACAACTGACGAGTTACATATGATTGCAAGTTAAGCTACAACTTTTTCTTTCCAGCCAGAAACAAGGATGCGTTTACAGAATTTGATGAAGAAACTGATAAATGCTGACACACCTGCTCCTTAACCTCTTCCTGCTGTATCCTACTCAGGTATTCTACAGGTATACATCCTTACAGTTCATTTACAGGTAGACAACAGCAAATTATGGCACCGTTCAGAGCTCACCACACACAAGAGGCTTTTTTAGGGCTAGCAGAGCACAGAGCTGCCATGCCACCACATTTTCTAACTGGGAGTTCCCTGACACCCATGTTGCTCACGGCGTGAGCAGAGGAAAAGACTACATAGCAAGAAGCTAAAGCCACTTGCTCCAGAGCCTTTGGCTCTGCCAACAAAGCAAACTCATTATTTGCCAGCGCTGTACTTCTCCATCAATCACAGGACCCCTAGGAGTCCATCATAAACTCTGCTCCAGTATCTGATCTTGGTACAGGAAAATGAAGAAAGCTGAAGTGATTGAAAAGTGCCCTGGGACTACTCCTTTTCTCAAGCTATTTAGGCTTCTTTGTAGCCTCTGTTAAAGCAGAGAAAGTCAGCTCTGATTTGCTGGCCAGTTGCAACAGTGAATTCCCAGTTCCTGTCAACAGAGCACCACTAGGTAGCTCCAGCCCAGCCCCTTCCTGGCATCACAAGGGTTGCGAGCAGCCCAGTGAAACTGCTCCAAGTTCTCAACCCAGCTCCACAGATGTAGCCCTCGGCTGCCCTTTTTAGTCAGTTTACGTCTAAACAGCACAGAAATGCGGTAACTACTTCAGTTTTGCTGAAAACTTCGAGCATCTCTCTTCTCAGAGCTCTCTCATTAGGGCTCTCACTCTGGTCATGCTCCCAGAGGTCAGGAGCCAGCCCCGAGCACTCAGATGTTAAACCTACTCAAGCGGCCTCTGCCCTCAAGGAATTTCTGCAAACCTATAAGGTAAAAAACCAGAGAGAACTGTCATAAGCCACCTTCCATGGGTTCCATGGGTTCGCAAACCCATTATCAGCAAACCACCTTCCATGGGTTCGCAAACTCATTATCAGCCACTTCTTCATACTTAGCTGATGAAAGCAAGACTGAACTTTGTATTTTACCTCCAAAGCAGAGCGGAGACCTCCAATCCAGCAGTGTTACGTAAATGAATTTCGCAGCTGTGGGGAGAGCCTAATAGATTTTGTAGGTCAGTGCTTCTGGCAAATATTTCTCTAAAGGCCGTGTTTTGAGTTCAAGGAAAACAAACAAACAAACAAACAAACAAACAAAACTATCCTTCAACTACATTTTCAAAGACACAGTCCTGTAAAAGTTAATAAGAACAGGGAAAAAAGAAGAGGAAAGAGCTCGATTGATTTGTTGTAAGTTGATCTGAGAATGTTTCGAAAATTCAGGGTATGTGAGGACGAAAAAACCTTAAATATTCTAGCAGAGAACAACTCAAAAATAAAAATAGCAGCAGTGGCTAAGAACAGTTCTTCAAAGGAATGTCAGACTCACAATACTTTGCACAGCAGCACTGACTAAAAAGGCTTCATGTTGTTGCTTCGTGGCAATATTAAAAGCTAGTGTTCGTTTCATGGGGAAAAAATAAATAACAAAAACACATACAGCAGAACAATAAAATGCAACCAGAGGAAGGTTGCTTTAAATCCTATTTATAAAACCCCGGGGCATTTTTCCTTGTTCAGTGCAGTCACCACAATGTCACATTCTAATTTTCGTCACAGGTCACAAATGTCATAACTGGCAACACAATGGACGGTAGGGGTGACAAAAATCATCTCTAGGAACTTTGCCTTTGAAATAAACAAACAGAACTGGTGCCATTTCTTTCATTTTAAAGCCAAGAGTTACACCGAGTATTATATTTGCTAACAGATAAACTTTTATGCTTTATTTGAGTCCTCGTGTGCAGCAATGTTTTCTTTCCCTGGGCCCTCCAGGAGCCAAGATGTCTGAAATGTCTGCAGAAGCCTCTATCTCTATCTCACTAACCTGCAGGAGAAAGAGGGGGAAGCTTCCTTTTCCTCCTCTGGGCACTGTGACATATTTGTGAGCCTAATAACATCCTTGCAAAGTAGATAAAATATTAAGCATTATCTCTACATTACACCAGCAAAGCAATAGAAGGCTAATAGTCAGCCACCAGATTTCTGCAAGTACAAAATTAACCTTGGATTTATTATTTCAAATAAGAGATGATCATCATGAATATTTTATAACATTTGCTGTAGCCTTAATAAAACAACTACATTCATTCCATTTTTTAAAACTGCAACGGTTTCCCCAACCACCATCTGTGATGCTCTACAAGCCTTTACCAATAGCTGTGGTTCTGGAAATTAATCTTTTATTCATTGAATTTCAGTCCAAAACTTGAAACTGCCCTGTAGGAACGTTTTATGGTTTTTACTGCATCATCTCCAAGTGCCAAACAAAGGCAGGTGTACCCTGGGAGACTCCTGGCACCCCAGGACAGACAGAAGTAGTCTCCAAACAGTATTAAGATAATATCTCTCCTCCCAGGTTAGCATCTTATCTATGTGCTAGAAGGAATGACGAATTAAAGATGTGTTAGCTTCACAGCATGTTTATTGACACCAAAAAGGCCAATGCTTTGTTTCCTTTCTCCTCCTCTGTCTCCACATGTATTGGGAGGATCGGGGAGGACCTGACTCCAGGACTCCATGGTAGTTACTCTAACTCATCAGGTGAAGAGCTGCATCCAAAGAACCAGCAACAGACATAAGCAATTCCACAGCAACAAAACAGACAAAGTTACTTTCCTACAGACTTGTGCCTTCTGGTCAGATTCTCCGGCATCTAAAAAGCAATTAGGCAAATTCAGAGAAGAAATATTCATCAGAAGCTACGATAATACACATACACCAAGAACTTCAATGCACAGATCAGTGAAGGACAGAAGTGCTGCAGGAACCTGCATATCTCCTGTTGACCACAGTCCAGAGCTGGATGTTACCTAGATGCATCTTCGATAAGATCCAAACAATTATATGCAGTACACCTCCTCTTCAGGAGCAAGTTGATTCTACAGCTCTGGCACTGTGGGAGAGCCAAGAGGGCCTTTTTTTTCTAGCTGTTCACCTGTTTTTATAAGGTCTATCAGTGCTCCGTGTGTTTCACACTCTCTAACTCCTGGTAAGTTTGCTAGGAGTTGGCCAATAGACTCAAAAGTTACAGGGGCAGGGAGGAGGGACGGAGATAAAGATGTTCCCATGAGCCTTGTTTCCTTAAGAAACCAGGTTAAAATAAATCAACAGCCGACGAGTTACAAGACGTTCTGTAATCTGCTTTTAAAACACCCAGGAATGAGGCGCAAAGTCCTAGCAGGGCATATGAGGATGTGTTTGACAAGGAGTAAGTGCTTACATTAGGCAAAACAACATCATCTCTAAAAAAAATGCTTCCATGACAGAAGACAGACCCAGTAGCAACTCCAAAGAGCGAGAACCTGCTCACTCACAGACCTACCACAAGGCACAGGGCTATTCTTTCCTGTCTAAGTCATCCTTTTTCCTCTCTTCCAGACCTTAACAGGCTGCTACAGAAATACCATAAATTATAGAGTATGAATGATGTCAAAGCCTGCTCTCGGAGGGAGGCTGGGAACAGCAATCGTGTATTCTTCAGTTTGGGAATGCACAGACACAATTTTTGTTCATAGCCTATATAAAAAAAAAATAAAAAATAAAAAAGAGGCTTTGCACATCAAAGACACCAAATATATTTCCTTTCAGATCTTCCCTTCAACAAGCCCAGTCCACCACTACAGACACAGGGAGAGAAGGGAGGCTGAGAGGAGGCAAAGAGAAAGTCGGGACCAAGGAGACTG
Organism: Todus mexicanus; assembly: GCA_013389965.1. Lineage (NCBI taxonomy): Eukaryota > Metazoa > Chordata > Aves > Coraciiformes > Todidae > Todus > Todus mexicanus. Next base: position 11,065 of record WEIS01052436.1, read on the forward strand.
GCTTAAACCACTGAAACACACTGGGAAAGGGCAAATGCAGCAGAAGACTCAGTATCCACACACTCACTTCAAACTGCACGGTGCTGTTCCAGCTGGCTTCCAAAGAGATCTGCTTCTGAATACCTGAACGTGACAGGAGAGATTGCAACCCTCAGATGAAGACCTATGAATCTTCTCATTGTATGCTTAAAGGATTTTTGGCAATTCAGGTTGCTCTAAACTACAGTACTTGTCCACAATCCCGAGTAAGGAAACAGAAAAACTTGGGGAGCATGAACAAAATGACCCCATTTTGCCACATCACCCACAGGGAGGATGTGAAAGCCAACAAGCACTAAGCCACCAGAGGATTCTCCTGCTTTAAGGTGATTTTTTGCCAGGTAACAGATCATTAGGACGACTTCATTATAGGGTAAAAAAAAACAAAACAAAACAAATTAAAAAAAATAATTAAAAAAACCCCCCATCAACACACAGCTCAGGAAATTACCAGAACCTTGATGCTGTTCTCCAGAGCTATATTCATCAGAAAATCCTAAAAAAGCGGCTTAGCTTTTGTTTATAATTAAACAAAAACATCCTCAATGGTGAACATCTCATGTCTGGGAGAAACTCTGGAATTAAAGTAAATCTGAACCCAGAAAACTGAAGTCTGTCCATTGCTATTATTTGTGGTCTCAGACCTGAGACACCAGCTGAAATAGAAAACCTAAACCAACAGCTTTTAATAATGTGTACAGTGATAGTGATGGATTTCTTCTCCCTTCCATTCCCCTCCATAGGATAAATCTGAGAGCTGGACCTCCCATTCTGTCTGAATTCTTAAAGAATTAAATTACAAGGAACGTCTTACCTCCACAAAGTGCTATGCCACTTCACTACACCGTATAAATGTTTTACACTAATAATAATTTAAGGAGCACACTTTCAAAGAAGCACCCCTAAAATTTACACACGCAAAATTCGAGAGCACCACGGCTAAATCACATGTATACGCTCAGCGGAGAGGTATTTCCAGGTGTCTGCCTTAGAAACTTTGCCTCTCAGAAGAGCCGCTGCTGCATCCATGCAGCGTGAATACCTAACTTGAAGCAAGTTCTCTCGATTCTGCCCACGTACAGACATCTCTTCTTCTAGCTGACTTCTCAAAGCCCATCACCGAGGATGCCTGTCTTCACAAGGATGCTCAAAAACAGTTGCTCTGACTTCACTTCAAAGCAACTGCGCACGACACCGCGCAGACCCGGGCTAGAAATAGAGTTGCTCTAATTTGATGTAATTAACCTCCTTTCCAACACTGAATGCATGGAAACAAACAGGGCGCACTGAAAACCCCAGCTAAGGGTTGTTTAGCCTGGAGGAGCCTCAGGGGGAACCTTGTCACTCTCGACAACTACCTGAAGGGAGGTGGCAGTCAGGTGGGGGCCGGGCTCTTCTCCCAGGCAACTTGTGACAGGACAAGAGGGCACGGTCTGAAGCTGCACCAGGGGAGGTTTAGGTTGGATGTTGGGAAGCTCTTCCTCACAGAAAGGAGGATAAAACACTGGGATGGGCTGCCCAGGGAGGTGGTGGAGTCACCATCCCTGGAGGTGTTTAAGAAAAGACTGGATGCTGCACTTAGTGGCACGATTTAGTAATGTCGTGGTCCTAGGTAATAGGCTGGACTCGATCTCAGAGGTCTTTTCCAGCCTCAATGATTCTGTAAGCAGCCTCCTCGCTGCTCTGGCCTGCCACAGGCCGTCTACAGGTGAAGTACCACCTCAGGCTTTGAAGCCAACCCTCTGAACAACCAGTGAGGTCTGCATCTGAGAGCAGATGGCCTTCAGAATGCGTATTCTTGGACGCACACCTCCGTGAAGACACTAGGCCAGGTGACAGTTCTGCACTAAACTGCACACTGAGGTCAGCCCAATGCTCCCTGCAAGTGCCAAGCTTGGTGGCACACAACACAGATAAATCCGTGCCCATTGCCAAAAAGTCCCCCACGAAGTGTGAAAGAAGGCAGGTCTTGTAGTGGATGAATCACCTGCACAGGACACATATGGCTCGGTGCACCAACAACAGGTCAACTAAGTTTTTTCAGCTGAAAAATGTCTTTTGTTCCTTCCTCCACAAGGTTCTTTTTTTCAATGCATGTGAAAAGTGGCATTTCTTTAGTGACATTCCAGACAATTCACCAGTCTGATTTTTTTTTTTCCTCGGAAGAAATGTTCCCAAAATATTTCAAGTTTTCTTCTTATCCATTTCCTCACTTTTTCTCCTTTCCACCCCACCCTGGAAAGAAGCAAGAATTGATCGAAAACTGGGAAGTTCATCAGATGCGTTCTTCTTTTCCATCTTCCCGGTAAATGCTAAGTTCAGTCATGTTCCACCTCACCGATTACCGAGTAAGTGCTTTCTCACACGTACAACCAATCCTCCTCAGGGACAAGTCCAAACCGTGGTACAGAAACACCACGACGAGTTCACCTTCTTAAGATCCATGCTGTCAGCAGCATTGAAGTTTCCTCGGAGGTTGGACTTCAAGATCTCCAGAGGTCTCTTCCAACCCCTAACATTCTGCCATTCTGGTGGAGCACTGCAAAGCATCCCACTTGCACACAAGCTGCTACGAATTCTAGCCCCTGTAACGTATCACACAACAGGTTATTTCTGGCGCTGCAGAGAAAAACCCCGATCTGCACCCACACCACTCCAGGAACGCAAACTCCACCCGGCGAGCTTTGCCTAGGAAAGGATTAAAGTCCCATGCTTTAGACGTATTAAAAAAAAAAAAAAAAAGGTGTTAACAACTTCACTACAACAACTATGCCATCCCACTTCGAGACTCCGAATATAAATCACTCTAATATAAATCAGACTAATGCAATCACTTTTCCGTCCCTGAGCACTCCGACAGAGAACACGTGTCCCAGCCCTGTTTCATGTTTATCTTATACAGACAGAGCAGCACGCGGCTTCAGATTGTCCTTAGACGTTCAGCTATACGATGCCCATTAGCTGGAATGGACCCGCACGGTTGCGTTCCTATGAATCATATGAAAAATCAGTCCCCGATAGGAAACTATTTTCTAGCGCGGTGCGCAGCAACTCCAGCTATACCATTAATAATAAAGGTGCGCGTTAGCCCCCATCAAAAATGTCCCCCAGAAGACTAAATCTCTGCAGGAGGAGAGATAGCTGTACCATAGATTGCTTCAGCAGGCAATTGCTCAAGCAGTGCTGCTTCACTGCCACAAACAGCCGCTTCCTAGTCGGAATGCAAGCACAAAATGCCTGAAAGGGGAAGGAATAAAACTGGAAGAGTCACCAGGTTGGCCTTCAAGCTACAATCTCTTTCTCACTCTGGATGGAGAGATCACTACCAGGTCTATGACTGGTCAAGCAGTGGATTTAGTAGAACTGTTTTGGTGGAGTAGCATTGACCCATGAACTGCCGTGCTGGTGCTTGCCTCTCCCTTCCTTCACAGTATCACAGGATCACCTAGGTTGGAAAAGACCTCTAAGATCATCCAGTCCAACCTTTCACTCTGATCTTTATCACCCCGAAGACATAGCCCCAAGCACCTAACCTCTACGCCCTTTAAACACTTCAAGGAGTGGCAACTCACCCCCCTCCCTGGGCAGCCTGTGCCAATGTTGGACAACTCTTGCTGAGAAAAAATTCTTCCTAATGTCCAGCCTAAACCTCCCCCGGTGCAGCTTCAGGCTATTCCCTCTTTTCCTGTCATTACTGACTTGTGAGAAGAGACCAGCATCTGCCTCTCTGCAATGTCCTTTCAGAGAGTTGTACAGAGCAATAAGGTCTCCCCTCTGTCTCCTCTTCTTGAGACTGAACAGCCCCAGTTCCCTCAGCCTCCCCTCATAGGGCCTGTTCTCCAGGCCTTTCACCTGCCAAANGAGAGCAATAAGGTCTCCCCTCAGTCTCCTCTTCTTGAGACTGAACAGCCCCAGTTCCCTCAGCCTCTCCTCATAGGGCCTGTTCTCCAGGCCTTTCACCTGCCAAAAAAAATGAAACTGGAAACTTAAACAAGACTCAAAGTAGGCATGGGAGCTCGCCTGCATCAGACAAGGTACACTGGACAGCTTTAAGATTGCCAGAAACAGTAGGAAACACCATCTCCACCTTCAGTCCTGCTCCCTTGCTTTAGCCCATAAGGAAACCAGACCAGAAGCAAATCAGCTTCTCCCTGCCCCTGAAGAAGAACGGCAGAGAGACCTTTCTCACCCCGCCGCTCTGCCACCCCAATTCAGGCCAGCCCAGCTGAATGCAGGGAAAGGCAAGTCCATTTTATCGACAGCATTTGCAAGCAAAGTCTAGGAAGAATCAAGATGTTTTTGAAGTAATAACAGAAAGGTTTTTGCATGGCTGACACGCTGAGAGTCTGTAATGCGAACACGTACTGCGTGTCTTTGAATAAATCACCATTGCCACTCCAAGTGCCTGCGACGCTCTCGCTTACAACTCTGCCATCACTGTGCAAGCCACGGCCCGGGTATTAGCTACGTGTAACGTACAGGTACCACCTTCACACAGCAAAATCAGCCATTCTGCAGAGGGCCAGCCCAACCTGCAGGCCACCAGGGAATCCTGCTTCACCTTACTGCAAGAAAAATAAGATTTTCAGTCTAAGTAGAGCTGGTCCACTTACTTTTGGTAAATAATTGAAGTAGCCAGTTAAGCACTTCACTTTTTTCCCCCCTCCCCCTATTTGCACGTTTGCGACAAAGAGACAGTGAGTTTTTCTTTTTTTTACATGTTTTCATTATTGTGATCATCCAGCAGCAGGTTTGTGTGAAAAAATTCCTGCCACCAGTTGCTCCACAAACAGCAAGCCGCAAATTCACTTTCACGGGTGAATTCCTATGCCCGTAGCTAAGCAAAAGCCCATCGAGTTCCAAATGTGCTGAAGAAATAACTGCAAACTTTTAAATTCTCTAATTAAAAAAAAAAAAAGGAATACAGGCATTGGAAGAATAAAAGTTTGCTCAGAACCATCTGTCACTTTCTGGAATATTAGTTTACCACATTTAACCAAGACCAGATGTGCAGCTGCCTGCCTGAGCGGATGGGGAAGACAGTGTTAGGGCAAGAGCGCAGGAACGACAGTCAAAAAGAGGGACACCTCCTCTGTGCACTCCACAGAATCACAGAATAGTTAAGGCTGGAAAAGACCTCTGAGATCATGGAGTCCAGCCTATAACCTAACACCACCACATCAGCTAAACCCTGCCACTAAGTGTGGCATCCAGTCTGTCCTTAAACACCACAAGAGCATCAGGACCTCACAGCATACCCAGGTCACTTCTTCATGAGCTACAAGCAGCAGCAACTCTTGTTGGAAAAACAAGGAGAGAAGGCAACGTGTAGCTCCACACTGCCATGATGACACCAAGTTGAGCAAGCTTAAGCCACCTCAGGCGAAGTGGTGCGAGTGAGGCGAAGCAGCAGGATGCTGGAGAGCTGTGCCACCAGAGAGCACACAGCACAGCCCAGCCGCTGCCCAGAGAACCAGGCAGCGAGGAAGCCTTTCAGCAACAAGGGCTGGAGCATATGAGCACGTGAAGGCAGAGAACTGAGAAGCAGAGAGAAAGCTACCACATTATTGAAAGCACCTCTGCCAACCTTAGCACCAGTCAGGTTCAGCACAAGACCTTTCTTCCACCAGTGGAGGAACTGATCGCTCCATCAAACATTATGGCTTGTTCTGCACGATTTCTGGCAAATTAACATCACTTCCCCCAACTCACTGTCTCAATTTTCCATGCCAAATAGGAGTCACTTCTCTCAAAATCTTGGCAAACTTCTTCATGAGGCATCTTTAAAGCCTAGGAAATAATTCTGATTTAGATACCTAAGACAGGGAGAGACGTTTTGGCCATTAATTTCAGCCTTCTGTTAATTTCCAGCCTTAATTTATTCACAGCCTGTTCCTACCCATTTGTCCGCATGCCAACATGCCGTTTCAGTTTAAATAACACTTCTTTCCTACATTTTCCTGTTGGTCCTCCCAAGATGTATTTGGAGCAGCAGCCACGTTCCTATCTCAGCTAACCTAGGCAAGCCAAGCTCTAGCAGTCGTAGAATCATAGAATCATCTAGGTTGGAAAAAACCTTTAAGATCATCAAGTCCAACTATTTACCCTACTCTACCAAGTCCATCATTACAATATGCCCCCAAGCACCACATCTATATGGCTTTTAAACACCTCTTGCAAGGGTAGGCTCCCCATCACCCTGGTCCCCGCGGTTCCCAATTTAAATTCACCCCTGCTGCCCTCAGTCGTTCAGAGCTGCACCCACAGACCATGGCATACTCCAGTACCACAACTTCATGGCTCAACTCTCCAAGGATTTGACCCAAAGAGACCAAACCAGCCCCTGATGAAAGGCCAAGGATTGGAACACTTCCTTCTGCTTCCAGCTAATGAGACCCCTCATCCTCTAAAATGCTCTGAGTCCCCAGGTGAAGGGGAGATCCCACACTCCAGCCACAAATGCGAGGCTGCGAGACCGTCCTTCCAGCCCAAACAGAACTCCACACAAAGCCTGGTCCCACTCCATTAAAGAATACATACCTAGTCTTGCCAAAGTTAGAGGCCAAAAGAATATCTATAACACCTGTTTTGCTGAAAGAAATTAGTCCATACGTTACTGCTACCAGTGCTGATACACAGCCATACATCTATTTATTTATTTATTTTGCCTGAACAGAGAGAAAGGCCTGTGAGGAGAAGCAACTATGACAGCACCACATCCCATGCCGTGATAACCACTTGTGCCCCCAGAGCTGGTGCAGAACGTTGTTAAATCTCCAGTTTGCAATCCAGCCCCCACTGCAGCACACCCTCCCTCAAAGAAGGGCCAGGAATAAGTCTCGTATGGAAAATCCCTGTCCAGTAGGGAAAGCAAGGGCTTTGAAACAAAGCTTATTCCAGCCCAGGCCTGCATCTGGAGCCCTTGCAACCCAAACACCATCAGGTGGCACAGGGGCCGCCACAACTGGTACAAACCGAAGCAGCCCTGAGACTTCTTCAGCTCACATGGACCCCTCCAAACACAGCTTGATGAAACCAGCCTCACCTCACCAAAAATTTCAAAGCACCTTTCCCCAGCTACTCCTTTCCCAGTCTTTCCCATTGCACGTGCCTGGCACGGAAACACCGAGAGCTGTGTGAGCTGCTGGAGAAGCAGCTGGGTGCCTCCAGTAAACAGACGGAGACTTTGTTCTTCTCACTGGAAGTGACAAGCCACCAGGAGAGCACGGTGCTCGGTAAGCACGGAGACGATCTGGGTTCGCCATGTGATTCGTACTGCAGCAGAGCTGCTGGCACAGCTGCTGTAAGAACCAGAAGAAAATTCCCTCCAATGGTTCCGAGATAGATTCCTCCCCCCGCAGCTTTTTACTCTGCTCAGAGAGCAAGAGAGACGAATTGTCGAGCCACCGATGCTGGCTCAGCATGCCTGTAATCCCAGCCTTATTAAGCAAAGCAATTAAGCATGGACTTAACTTTAAACACATTGTCAAAGCCTAGTGGCTTAGCGCAAGTTCAAACTTAAGCAGATGCTCAAGTTCATTGCTGACTTGAGGCTTAACTTGCCAAATTAAACTGGGAAACCTTGCTTGAGCTGTTCCAGGGCAGGAAGAAAACACAAAGCTGATGCTCCACAGCGACTGTGTTAACGTTAAGGACAGCTTCAGCATCTCCTCCCAGGGGCCAAGCACCACCAAAGACACCCACTGCTGTGAGGGCTTTCCAGCTCCCCAGCAGGCACATCTGACCACACAACTGCACCAGAGGGGCGGTCATAGAATGGTTTGGGTTGGAAGGGACCTCTAAAGGTCATGTAGTCCAAAAGCTTGTCACCCAGTATCATGCTGCATGCCCAGTAATGCAGGCAATGGTCCCACTCCTGCACAGATACAAGACACCGTTCTCGGCTTCTAGGAGCTTACACAACTTCAGGGTTTCGAGGCTGGTCTGAAGGAGGGGAGAACGGGAGCTCAAAGCAGTATGGGACAATATACAGATGTTTCAAGGTCTAGCAAGTGCCAGCTGAAGGCTGCCATTCACAACCTGCTGCAGTGGGAATCAAACCCTCCAGATCTAAATGAGAGACACCAGAAAGGCAGAAATAAGCTTTACATATCAAGAGAATCACTGAATGTCAGGGGTTGGAAGGGACCTCACAAGGCCATCTAGTCCAACCCCCCTGCCAGAGCAGGGTCACCTAGATGAGGTCACACAGGAACGTGTCCAGGCAGGTTTGGATGTCTCCAGAGAAGGAGACACCACAATCTCTCTGGGCAGCCTGTGCCAGGGCTCTGTCAACCTCACCACGAAAAAGCTTTTCCTATGTTTACACAGAATCTCCTATGCTCCAGCTTGATCCTATCGCCCCTTATCCTAACATTGGACATCACTGAGAAGAGCCTGGCTCCGTCCTCCCGACACGAACCCTTTACATATTTGTAAATATTAATGAGGTCACCCCTCTCCAAGCATGATGAAAAAGAGAAGGTGATGACCCGTATGAAGAGCTAGGGGGACAAGTGCAGCCACTGCATTTTCAGGATGGTTATGCTGGTCTTGTCTGGACCTGAGAAAACAGCATGACAGAAACACAGATCTGCAATGCCTAGAGCCAGGACAAGACATAAAACTTTGCGGACAGTGAAAAGAGCTGCATTGAAAAGACGTTACACAGGCAGAAACTGCTTGATTTGGAGGTGGACTTGGTGAAGGTGATGAAGATTAGAGATGAGAAACTTCGGCTGGAGCAGTTTTAATTCAGTGGAAGGCACAGAAAAGGTGTTAGGACAGACTTGAAGGAGAAGAACTTTGTAGTGTGAAAATAAAAAAGCTTTCAGTACTGAGATGAAAAGCAGATGGGGTGGCAGTTGGATAGAGTGAAAAAAAGGAAGGAAAAAAAAAAGCTAAACCCAACAAAAAACAAAACTCATACATACTCTTAAGACCAGAGACACTAAACACGATTGTATTACCAGCGAAATTCAGAGAACAATGAAAAGTTACGACAAAGATCAGAAGAAACCAGGTTTTGTCACTGTTGGTGCAAATGGAGAAGCTGGATCGGACCAAATAGAAATGTTCACATTGAAACGTGAAGCTGAAGGGGTCATGAACGTGAGAACACCGTCTGCAGCCCCAGGTCAAAAGCTAGGGATTCTGTTCCATACCAGCACCATGCCTTGGGAAATTATGGAGCAAGTCTGAGGAAATTTACTGGAAAGAGACACAGTCCCTCTCCCTTCCCACAGAAGCCACAAACCGCTGTACCTTTTCAATGAATTTGCAGGAATTGAGGGATTAAGCCATGAATCCAAAGGTGCAGGATGACTGAGATCAGGAAAGGCCCTTTTCACCTCAGGAACAGGTAGGGGGGAAAAAAACCCCCATCTTATCTTTCTCCAGTTTCTGTGACCTATTATGCAGGATATGTGTGTTTGGCAATAAACATGGATAGAAATACCAGACTAAAATACATTCTTCTGCTTAATCAGATGACTTACAGAGAAATGAAGAAGGTACTTTGCTTGACTAACAGCTTTCTTAAAGGATAAATAAAATGCTAAAAGTGCCTGACTTAAAAGAATAATCATATGCACACTCCCAAGTAGGTTAGCGCACACAAATATAGAAGATGAAGCCGAAGTCTTTACAAAACACTGCAGTTCCTTGTAATAACAGCTTCTGAACACGACAGATCTCTGCCATCAGATTTCACAACCATTTGTGACCAGTCCAGACAGATACCTAGGCATGACCTCCTATCAAACCATGAAATACATGTCAATCCATTAAAGGAGTGATGGAAATCACCAGCTCAGTTCACAGAACCTTGGGGTTTTTTAGCCATTTTCTAGGACCCCCCACCAAGACTGAGCAGAACAGCAACCACACACCCGTTGCCCTCACCTTTCCTCGTCAAAAGAAATCTCCCTGTCCCTAGCTGGGCACTGCAGGCTGTGGGCAAAGTGGAGCCTCAAGCAAAGTGGTGACCATCAGCAGGTTGTCATCATTCGAGTAACATCCCCATCTGGTGCCTGGCCAGCTCTCTGACCAGACCTGAGGGGTACCCAAGAAGCAGACAGCACAAAGCCATCCTGGGACAACAGCTCATCCTCAGCTGCCCTCTTCCTCAGGCGCTCTTCAGATTCAGGCAGGGGCAAGGTGACAGCGTAAGCAGATGACTGCACACACTACAGGTTTGGATGTATGACAGGACAACGGCTCCCCTGCCACTGGGGAGGGGAGGGACACAACCTACCTGAAATACTCAGCGCACTGCACACCACCAACACGCTGCTCTCCAGCGGAAGGCACCAGCATCGACCAGTTGCACTAAAACTGTGTTTGGATAGCAGTGACAAACATCACGCCCTCGCCAAAATAAACTGAGATAGGAAGTACATGAAGGATTAACTGTACAAACTTCCCACCTTGAGTATTTACATGTTGACAGTGCTGTAGCCCTGCTGAATAACTCGCTAAGAGAACTACCAACAGCACTTGGAAGCAACAGCACTTGAAGGCCGTTCTTCAGCCTAGACACAGGAACGGAGCAAGATCTCCAAGCCAGGCCCTCCAAGAGCGACTCTCGCTGCCTCAGTGCCAACAGGCTGTATGTTCAAGATGCCTGAAGGGTGCCTGGTTTCTCCCCTGGCAGGGGTAGGACATCTTCATAAAAATCCTGACATGTTAGAGCACTTTATAAACCCAAAACCCACAGCCACAAGGATAAAGGTATTCATTCCCCAGCTGCAAGCACTTTAAAAATTATGACAATGGTTCCACAATGTACGAGGCTGCTTTCAAACCCATCCATGGTTTAGAAGAGGTGCATGCTTTTCATCTACCTGAGGGCATTTGAGCGTTGGGATACCTCTGGGTTATGGACTTCCAGTTTTACCTTTTAAGCATGATAACCACAAATTTTGCTTATTTTCCTCAAACCGCAAAACCTGAGATATCAATCACTTTTTTCTTTTTTTTTTTTTTGCCTCAGCACCCAGTCTACAACAAAGATACAAAAGGCTGGAGACTTGCAAGAAAATCCCAAGAGTCAGCACTTGTGAAAGCCTTGGCAATTTGTAGCATCTGCAGAACCTGGTCCTGGACTAAGAAAGCTTTTCTTTGTCGGGGCAGTCCTCTCCTGGCCCTCCCCGATGTACCCGGGCAGGGCCACTCGCATTATCAACACTGAATTCAGGGCTGCGTTTCGATAGAGAGTGGGAGTGTTGCTGCAGACTGAAGAATTGCATTCTGCCACCAAAGCAAACTTGTGGCAAAGTATTAAGCCGGTAACCTCAGCTTTCTCTAGTAAATCACACCGTAGAGATCCTCTGGAGCCACTGCAGCATTTGGGACACAGGTCCCAGCTAGCTCAGGCTGAAATAGCCCCTCCCGGACTGTCACACAACCATTCCTTCAGATTGCTCTGAGCTTCTTCCCAATTCCTTGTGATCACAGACAAACAAGTGCCCTCACCAAACCCCTGCCCTGCTGTTTGCACGCTCCTAAACCCAGCCGAAGAGAACCACTAGGCTCCACTGTTTGCTTTTTCAGCTGACCGGTACACAAAGGAATTATTTCTTTTTCTTTTGAAGTGGTTTCAGTGCATGGCTTTCCTCCACCATAAACCCAGGAACATTTTTATCTGATACTAGCAGTTTACTAATCGTGGTTTGGTTTATTGTTGCATTAGAGCTGGAGGGTGCCGCGCTGCCTGCTCTGCAAAGCAGTTCAGCTCCTCTCATTCCAAGGGGAGTTTAATTACGCAGAATAAACTGCTCCTTAGTGCTCACCTCACCAAGGTGGGTTTTTTAGCCTTTCCTCCCCCTCACTTTGCCTCCATTCCCTTTATTTTTTTTCCAGCTGTGGCACGTCGGAGCTTTTGCAAACTGCAAAGCAACTATTAGACAATAAACCCCTCACGCACCCACTTCTTTGGTGGCAATAGAAAATGAATCATTCCTCGTATTAGCCCAACTTTCCCCGTTCAAGAGCTCCTCAGACCGCTGGGACGGGCAGGATTTCAGAGAAACCCGCTCAGGTTCTCCTCCCAGCTGCCAAGAAACCCGCTGCTCCTCATTAAAACAACTTCAAAAGCAAAACGAGTCAGTTTCTGCAAGGACCAATTGCTTGAAATCCAACTGCTTCTTTTCAGGCAAGTAAAATGGAATAGAATAAAATGGAATAGAATAAAACGGAATAGAATCAAATGGAATAGAACAAAATAAAACAGAACAAAATAAAACAGAATAAAATAAAACAGAATAGAATAAAATAGAATAGAAAAAATAGAATAAAATAAAGTAAAGTAAAGTAAAATAAAGTAAAATAAACCAGACAAACAGCAAAAACCACCCAAACCCCACAACAACAAAAAATAATCCAAAAACCCCAACCCGATATCAAACCCTTGAACCACAAGTGTCTCGTATTTAAACGGCACGAAGGAAAAAACCCCTCTTGGGTGACTCCCCACTTTTCTGGAAGAATCTAATTAGTTTGAGGAGGAAGATGGATAATCCAGGAGCCTGGAGGGACCCACCAGGACCCGAAACTTTCCCGGTGCTGCGCGGAGCACCCGCTGAGCAAAGCAACCCCCTCACCCCTTTACGTGGGCGGTAGGAGGGGGTGGAAATCGCCCCCTAAAAAACCTCATCAACCTCCAAATGCCAAGGGGAAGGTCCCCGCAGCCCTCCTGGGCGCTGGGTACAGGATGGAGCCCAAGTTCGGCGGCGCCCCCCCCGTTTCCAGCCACGTTCCTCCAGCACCCCCCGGCCCCTCAGGGGGGGAGCTGAGCCTTGTCCCCCTCCCAAATGCACCCCCAGAGAGGTGGGGACGGCATTTTGAGGGGGGCAACAGCGACCTTCAAGGCTCTGCCAGCGCCTCCCTGCACCCACCCCAGCCTCACACACCCCCCCCCGAGGAGGGGCAGGGGGATAAGGGAAGGGAAAGGAAGGGAAGGTGGATGAGGGGAGGGCTGCCTTACTTTTCTGGCTGGAGTAGCCCGGGTAATATCCATAGTAGCCGGTGATCCGCAGGATCCTGTCCTCGATGGTGGCCACGCCGTTGGGGGCTGCTTTGCCATCCATAGAGGGGCGGGAGCGCCGAGCCGAGCCGAGCCGGGCCGGGCTGGCGGCAGCAGGAGGAGGAGGAAGAGAAGGAGAAGGAGGAGGAGGAGGAGGAGGAAGGCGATGCGGGCACAGCCGCAGCTTGTGGTGCCGCCG
>WEIS01052436.1:24364-44169 GCA_013389965.1 Todus mexicanus
CTCGCTGTCCCTCCGCCGCCTGGTGCAGGACGGGCTCCGCAGCGCGGCGGCTGCCCGAGCCCAGCCCGGCCTCTTCCCCCTTCCCTTCCCTTGCCTTCCCTTGCCTTCCCTTGCCTTCCCTTCTCTTCTCCTCCCTTCCCTTCCCCTCCCTCCCCCGCACCGCCGCTCCCCGCCCGTCACCTCGTTGCTGCCGTGCCCTCCCCTCCCCGAGCTGGTGGGTGTCTGTTCTCCCTGGAGTTGGGAGGGTTTCTTCACGGAAAGGGTTGTCGAGCGTTGGAATAGTCTGCAGAATCTCTGAGGTTGGGAAAGACCCTTGGGATCACCAAGTCCAGCCGTCAACCCTACTCTGCAAAGTTCACCCCTAAACCATATCCCATCTAAAAACCCTTTAAACACGTCCAGTGATGGGGATTCAACCCCCTCCCTGGGCAGCCTATTCCAGGAGCTGACTGCTCTTGCTGTAACAAAGTTCTTCCTAATATTCAGTCTAACCCTCCCCTGTTGCAGTTTGGAACCATTCCCTCTGGTTCTATCGCTAATTCCCTGTGAGAAGAGCCCAGCACCAACCTCTCTGCAATGTCCCTTCAGGGAGCTGGAGAGAGCGATGAGGTCTCCCCTCAGCCTCCTCTTCCTCAAACTAAACAGCCCCACCATCCCTGCAGGTATTCAGCCGGCGTGCGGACCTGGTGCTGAGGGACATGGGTTAGCTGCCAGCTTGTCAGGTTAGGTGGAAGGTTGGACTAGATGATCTCAAAGGTCTCTTCCAAGCAAAGAGATTCTGGGGTAACTTGGGCTTGTGGGCTTGACATGGATGAAAAAGGGAGTCCTGAAGTGGAATCTGCAGATCCTCACATCTGTGTCCCTAGTCCAGGGGCTGCCCAGAAGTGTCTGAGAAAGGGTAGAGGCCAAATTTGGCCTCGAAGGACTCTGAGGGGGGAAGTTTTCACCCCTCAGTGCTGTCTGTGTCCCTTTGGAGAAGCCCATGGCTTTCCGTGTGCCTCTCTTGGAGCTGTGCTGTCCCTCACTGCTGGTGGGGTCAGAGGAGGAGAAGGAACATCTGCCCTCCAACACCCGGACAGGTCCTACACCTGCTCTAAAATCCATCAATAGGACGTCCTCTAGATCCTTGCCTGTGTTTGATAGAAGAGGTGAGAAATTGACTGTGTGCCCTTGTAATGCATTCCAAAGGATAATTCTCTCCTCTGTAATTCCTTGACTTCTGCTGCTACTGGTCCTTGTTACGCTTCTCTGTGCTAGACGAAGAAGACCGTTGGCAACCAACCTTTTCTTCCTCCAAAATGTGTTTTTATCTAGTAGTAAGCTCCCCTTTCTCCAGCCCTTATGTTGTTTTATGGCTCTGTTGTGGCTTATCTTCACCAACTCCTTTTCCATCCACTCGTCTCCATGACCTGGGGTGTGGAGAACCTCATCAGGATATTTCAGGTCCCTTGCGTCCTCCTCTGTTCACAGCCATTCTTCTCCCTTCTGGGCTTGGCTTAAGTAAGCTGATGGCACAAACCAGCCTTTTATGAGAACAAACAAATAATAGATGGATTAAAAATAGCAGTTGCTGTGGCTTTGCATGGGGAGTCGTCAGCTGGTTAGTGTTTGTACGGCGCTGTGCAGATCAACATTTTCTGGTGTGTGAATGCAGATCTAATAAATGCACTTAAGATATTAAATACTCTTTTGATCTTGATTTCTTGTCTCCTAGCATGCTGCTAGATAATAAGAGCAGTCACGGAATCACAGAAAGGTAAGGGTTGGAAGGTCCTCTGGAGATCGTCTCACCCAAAACTTACACTAAAGCAGGATCACCCAGAGCAGATTACCCAGAATCACATCCAGGCATGTTTGGAATCCCTCCTGAGAAGGAGATTCCACAACTTCTCTGCGCAGCCCGTTCCAGTGCTCCGTCACCCTCGAAGTTCCTCCTTATGTTTAGGTGGAACTTCCTATGAACAAGTTTGTGCCTGTTACCTTTTCTCCTATCACTGGGCACCTCTGAAAATAGACTGGCCCCATCCTCTTGACACCTGCCCTTTAGATATTGATAAGCAGTGATCAGATCCCCTCTCAGTCTTCTCCAGGCTAATCAGCCCCTGGTCTCTCAGCCTTTCCTTGTTACAGAGATGCTCCAGTCCCCTCAGAATCTTCACAGCCTCCACTGGACTCTCTCCAGTAGTTCCTTCACTCTTGAACTGAGGAGTCCAGAACTGGACACAGCACTCCAGATGTGGCCTTGCTAGGGCATTGTAGAGGAAGAGGAGAACCTTTATCGACCTACTGATCACACTCTTAATGCACCCCAGGATACCATTGGCCTTCAACCATTCAGGCATTCAAGGCACAGCTCGTTTCACGGCGTCTTCAGCCCCTTTTAGGCTATTTTCTTTTGACTTCTGATCAGTGGAAGGTTATAAGCAGCCCACGCCATGGATTGCCCAATCCGTGGGACAGAAGCAGCCGAGAGCCAGACTGTGTATTAGTTGGCTTTGAGAGGTGCTGGGTCAGTAAGAGCTGGTAAGGCTCTAACCCCTTCTGCAAGACTAAAATCCTCTGTCCTAGTTAAGGAAGCACAGCTGATGCAAAAATCACTTGCCTGGTGTGTTGTGTGGAGTCTCTGAATAAGCTACAAGTCCCCCCCCCCGACTTCTGAATGTCACCTCCGGTGGGAGTTGGTGTTATGAGAACATTACCAGCATTGATCTCAGCTTCAAAGTCAAATTTTGGGACTTAAAAGTGTTACTTTGAAGAGAAGGAAAGAAATGACTGGTTCATTTGAAGGTTAAAGTAATGTGCCCAGAAACAACTCTAAGCTTCAAATTCTTTCCAAACACCTTAGTTCTGGCTTAATTTTTCATCTCCTCTCTGCCTTTTATCCCGAGGCTTTCAAGGACATGCTCTGCATGTTTAAATATCACTAGATGAGAAATATAAGCAAAGCCATTCTTGAAATTGCTCCTGACTATGGTTCCCTTCCAACATCGCTCTACGCCATAGCTGCACAGTGGTACCCTCTGTCTCGCTGAAAGCTCGTAATCAATTGCAGCTTCGCATTGTTTCCGAATTCTTATGATGCTGACAATTTTTCTTTCAAGAAAAATCAAGCAGATTGCTTTTTCTGCAATTAGGCTTTTTGCAAGTTATGGTTAGAGGAGTGCAGAGGAAGCCTCGCTGAGTAAGATATATGAACTACCGTTTATTACCGCGGAAAAGACACTTACACGTGATTAGGGGCACACAGGGACTTGTTTGTTTCATCTTTCCAAGTTAAGAGGCACAAAGTCACTAGGTGCATAAATACGCACACCTAGTGTGCATGTTTGTGTAGAGATTTGTGTATTTACCTCTCTGCAACTAAAATCTAAGCGTTGATCCAGAAGAGGGCTTTCAAAGCATTAACCTGGAGATTGTTGTACAGGTTGAATTTCCCCTCAGACTCTACAAATGGGTTTCTTTCTCTAGAGAAAGAAAGAGACTTGCACCATTAATGGCCACAGGATTTGGCCACAGTTGTTTTGTTTGGTTTTGGTTGTTTGGGGTTTTTTTTAAAAAAAATATTTAACTCCAGGCCATATGTTTGCAAAAATAACCTCTCAAGTGAGAGAACAATGTACATGTCTCCTGATCATCTTGCTGATTCTGCAGACAGACAGTCCCAGCGTCTTTTTTGCTGCTCACAGCTTTCCCAGACAGCCTCAAATAGAAAGGAACAAGAGTCTGGGTGTGTTTCACAGCTGCCTTTCAAATCCCATTGGATGGTGCCGTCATGAACCAGTGAATATCCTCACGTGAGTAGAGCCTGAAGAAGCAGACCTTGCCTTACCTGCCTGTTTTCTGACCACATCGGCTCTGGTTCTTTCACCGTGAGGTGAGAGACATCATCTCCTTTTCAGTTCCTTATTTATGTTGCAACACACCCTGAAGACCCAATAGCTCAGTAGATCCCCACGTGAGACAAACAGCTCAAAGGATTTAAGGAAAGACACGGAGCTAGAGTGGTAGCAAAAACGCTCAGAGCTGAAGTAGTTGCCTGAGATCCTAAAGCAGATCAAGCACAGGCTTTGAGGAACCATCCCTGCTTACTGCAGGGGTGTTGAACTAGATGGCCTTTAGAGGTCCCTTCCAACCCAAGGCATTCTATGATTCTATGAATTCTCCTGTTTTCCATGCCAGTTCCCTTTCCTTCTCCTTCACTACTTCATCCTCTTCCATGTACCTCTCCCCAGTCCACCTGAGATGAGAGAACAGAGTGATTTCTGTCCATGAGCAGAGGTTATTGCCAATCCTACCACCTCATCTCTTTGAGGAGATTCTGACCTAAGCTGTTACCAGGACTGAGCTAAAAAACACAGGCAGCTTTGGTCTGCCAGTGCCCGTTACTTTCTGAAGGCAGCTTACCTATGAGCCCATGAGCACGTCATAGCAAACAGAACTTGTCTCACGTCATCTGGAAGAAATTATTTTGCGTGTTACGGGCCCATTTCTCCTCTCAGACAAGTCATGCTGGTGTAAAACTAACATAAACATTGAAGAAGCTGGACCCATAGATGGGAAAAAGAAAGTGTCCAGCATTTAAAGTTCCTGTAATTGCCCTCTTAAACTGGTACCCTTAAAAGTCATTGGAGCATAGCCACTTTCTGTGCACTTTGCCTCACACACACCAGGGATGAGGGATGGGCCCATCTGTCCCTTGACATCAAGGTCAAGGAGGACTCATTGACAATATGAAACCATTTAGTGTGAAGACATCTGAAGCTGGCAGGTTGGTTTTAAGAGATTTTTCCCTTCTGTTTGAAAACGGAGGAGGTTGTAGCTTGGAACAAAATTTGAAGTCCAGTTCCAAAATATTTCAGAGCATCACCACATATTATAAGGTTTTGATTTGGCAATGAGTTGGGCAGCTTTTTTTTAATGCCAGTTGATTTCATTGAAGGGATGCAGAACAAGAAACAATCAATTCTTTCTGAAACTAAGACACAAAGATGGTCTTAAGGATGGAGGAGAAAGCTGCCAGAAATGTAACAAAAGGAATGTTGAAGAACAAGGAAAAGAAAAGGGAATGAGCAGGAAGGGAAAGAACAGAAAGAAACAGAAAGGCTGTCAAGTGAGATGTGTTCCTGCAGACATCAGAATGGTGACAATCCGAGCTGGAAAAAAAAAGCCTTCCTGATCCCAAACCAGGTTGTGATTTTCATTCCTGGCAGCGGAACAGCTTAATCCCAGCTTTCAGAGCTCACCCACACTCCGAGCCTGTGGCAGGATGGGGTGTGAGAGGAGGCACCCAGGGCTGAACCCACTTGCTCCATGGGCAGTGCCTGAAGAAATATCTTATGCACATTCTTTTCTTACTGTGCTCCTGTAGCTCAGGCAGCAGCGCAGCTTCAAACTCTCCCTATGCTACAAAACAATTTGTAGGAATATGTCCATGCTCAGATCCACTTGCGGCACTAGGAGACAGAGGAGCAGTTAGCGTTTGCCCCCAAGATATATAAAAACACAAGCCCCCAGCTCTGTACATTTCTTGTGACTAAAACTAGCAAGAAAGGAGCTTTCAGGGCACTCGTGGTATTTTGTTTCCAAATAACGAAGGGAGGTAGTTACTCCTCTGAGCCCATGCTCTCAAACGTTTCCTGGAAACATTTAGTTAGCAGCAGCAGCACTGCCAATTTATTGATGCCTGTTCCAAAGAGAGGAGAAAGAGACAGAGCAGACACTCAGTCCAAATTGCAACTGATCGTTGCAGGTATTTGCTCCCTAAGGGTCGTCCAAGGCACCTCTGCTCAGTCTCAGTGTCCAAAATAAATAATAAAAAAAGAGTAACAGTTACAGAACTCCTACGGATGCAAATAGCACATTGCTACTGTGTTCTACATCACTTATGATGGGCGGAGACCCATTTTGGGAAAGTACTGACCATGCCTTTTGCCTTCTTTTTTTGATGGCTAGAGCTCAGTTGATTGACTCATTTATACCCATCGCTCTATTTTTCAACTCCTACCTCTTTAGCAAAGTCTGAGAACAATGAATGGCCACAGCTAGGTTCCTATGCTGTTTTCAGTAGAACTATGACCATGTACATCAGCAGATGATCTTCCTTGGGAGCAGTGAGAATTTGGATGGACAAAGTCTAGCTGGACTTCCAGATTCCAGTCTGACTGCAGTGGTAGGGATAGGGAAAAGGAAATAGTTATTTGTTGAGAAAACAAAGCACTTTTTGGAATAAATCTATGCTGATATTTCCAAGGAACCACTTTCCTGCTAACACCTGCCCTTCCCATTCAAACCAGGGATTGATCTCTGGACAGTCTTCAGCTGGAGGAATTGGAGTTCTACGTTGTGACTCAGGACTCAGCTGTGATGAGACGCACGCTGATTTCTTGAGCATCTGGTAAAATTTTGATTTTTACTTCGATTTTACATATTTGATTTTACTTCTTGTGTCCCTGGCTTTGGAGGCTGGCATTGGAAAGTGAACAGGATGATGCACTGACATGGAAGCGTTTGGATGGCCGGCAATCAGGACAACACTGAGCTTGTGATGCAGGGTCAGAAATCTCCTCTGCCCTGTGATCATCTACCCCAGTTTTTCAATTGTTTTTGACATCAGCAGGAAGCACTGCAGGACCCACAATGAGCAACACTTGGTGTAACGCACACAAGAAATCGGTAACATTGTGCAGCTCTGTAAAGCGGCTTTCTTGCAAATAACAAAGTCCTAGCTCTTTGAATATGTCTGCACCTGTGAAGTATCCCAGATGGTGTTTTGAGGAGATAAAAGTTTATGAAAAGTGGTGTGAAGAGCTCAAAAATCTCTACTACCTCCTGGTGGCAGAGATTTGCTCTCTGTGTATGTAGAAAAGATGCTGATGCAATGAGGCATAATCATCTGACATCACTGTAAAGGTTTTGGTGTCTTCAGATAGGTTCTATAGCTGTTAAAACTGGTGATACATAAGGTATTACCTAAGCAGCCGCTGAGCAGTCTTATCCTCAGATTTTCCTTCTCACACTTCTCCCTGCCTACATCAGATCAATTCCTTTAGGCTGCTCCATGATGTGGCCAGTGAAGCCAAAATGAAAGGTCTCCTTTCCCTTCTTCCTTTTGACATCCTGTGCTGTTAGAGAAAGCAATCTCCTCTCTGGATTCACTCCCAAGAGCATGAATATTAAACCCAGCAATGTGACTTAGCCCCAGTGACAAAATTAATCCTGTCCCCTGGCCTTCACAGGTCCTTCAGATCAATATGCTCTAGAAAGACAGAAGTTCAGCTCCTTCTGATGTCCTAGACTGAATCTGTACTTGGTGCCTAAAGAAAGGAGGAGCCTTACTGATCATCTTCTGCTCAGGGATGAGCAGCTTGATGATATGGCCATGTACGCCCCAAGGACTCTCCAGTCCCAGCTCTCAAGAGAAGAGCTCACAGCTAGTTGCCAAGGACCCTTTTTGCCCGGTCTGCCATCACACAAGTTGTGCTTCAACTCCAGAAGGTATCTTAATAAGAGTCCTCTCCCCTTCTTATGGTGAGTCGGGGCTCAATTCAGTGACCTGAACATTAACACCTGGTGTCATGGAACATCTGAGAAAACTGCAGAGCACTGGCAGGTATAACAGAGCATCGAAGGAGAAGGTATGTTTCTGTGCTGGCAGCTGGAGTCCATGAAATGTTTCATAGCACATCCGAAGTAGCTCTAACATTTTGTGTAAATCAAGCCCTTGGTGTCACTGCTAAATAACAGTGTGGCATGACTTGAGATAAAAAAAACACCCTGATGCTTCAGAGAGCAGGGATGTTTCATCCTGAGTCATGTGTACTTCCAGCAGGTAGAAGTGCAGGCTGTTGAGCTGTCCCTAGGCTGATGGATTTGCTGACTGCATGATCTGAGTTGTCCGTATGGCACCTGGAAGGGCTTAGGGCAGCAAAACTCAAGAGGCAAGCCACAAGCACTTACATTAGCTGAGTAAGTGTGCGTGCATGCGCGTGCATATCTCTCTTGAAAACATGCTGGCCAGTCAAAGAGATAAATTACATGGAGAAAGCAAGACCTCGAAGGCTTGAGACAGTACATTTAGCTGTGCTCTGCTTTCATAGAATCATCTAGGTTGGAAAAGACCTTCAAGATCACCTAGCCCATCATCCTTTCCCTGCAAGCCTCAGGAGGCTGGGTGCATCACCCTTTGGAGCAGCACAGCTGAGCTGAGCCTTTTTGCTTTTAGGAATGAGGTTTTTATGGCGTGAACTATCTATGAAGATGAGGCTGGTTTTTATCCTTTTCCTTCCATCTGTTTACCGTGCTGGGCTAAGTCAAGCAGACTGCAATCGGCCTTCATTGCCCAGCCTCAGCACAATGACTTTGTCATATCGCCAAGCAGCGTTGACATTCCTGACTCCTCTTTAGAAGGAGCTCATGAATCCAGATTCCCTGGATTTCCTCCAGTCAGGTTTGTCATGGGTTTGCACCTTTATCATGTGACAGATTTGGCTGGAGCTCCACGAACCTGGCTCATACCAGCCATGTCCAGCACCGTAAACTCTCTTCTGCCTCACAAACAGACGCGTAGGACCTGTGATCTGCTGCTGCTGCATATGTAGTCCCTGCAGCAGCACTGCATCACACCCTGAGAGCCTGCTGAAGGAGCCCAGCCACCTGCTCACAAAGAAAGCCATGAACTTGACCCAGCCTCCTTACCCAGCTCTCATCACCTATCACAGCCCCGTTACCCAGAGTATCCAGTCGTGTTTCTGTCATAGGTTTCGAATCTGGGATCTCTCATGACAGGACATTAAAAAAAACAAACCACAAAACTGGAAAGATCTGGCCAGTACCGTGAAGGCATTGTGAGCTTTATCCATAATATTTGCTGCAATGCATATTTGGAGACTGGTTTTCTACCTTTGCAGCTACTTCATAGCCATGGGTGAAAAGAGAAAACTTGCATCAACTAATGCTTTCTCTAAAGGATCAGTGAGTGAAGTCTGGGGTTTAACATCTGGTTACCCTCTGGAAACTGCTTGGATTAGCTATATATACAGCAAAAAGAAATCTGGTGTCCCGCTCCCTCTGCTGGTACAATTTTTCACCTATTACTTCGTACCAAATGCGAAGCTGTTCAAGTGCTTGGTTTTCCAACGCCCAACCTGACTCTGCAGTTTGGAGATCTATCACCATGTCCAAGGACAAAGTGTGTGAGGGACAGCAGATCCCTTTTCCAAACGGTTTTCTAATTAAATCCAGGTTGTTCCCAGATGGCATGGCAGGTTTATGTTTGCCTCTGAACTTTCTTCTTGAGCTCTGCTATTTGGAGATTTATTTCTGTGCCTGTAGAGAGACCTGCTGCTACCCAAACTCTTCTGCTTGTATTTTTTCCTGCTTCCATAAGCATTTCAAAATTCACTTTGATCACCATATTGCTTCCTTCAAGATCACAGAATCTGCTAGCTGTTCATCTTAGTTCTTCAGCCATTAGAGGTAGGATCCCAGAGGTATACATCTCATGCTCCCCCTCTCTTTGACATTGTAGTTAAAGAGCTTTCCAGATTGCTAACAAGCACTGGGTAATCCTTTCACTCATATTCTTATTTATAATAAAGCCTCTCATCCCACGTTTCTCAAATGCCACACATCTGTTTAAAATCAGGTAGAAAATGAGGTACATTGCCTGTTACCACCAAGCACAGGTAGGGATGCCTCTTCCATAGACCTGGTCCAAGTGTGCATCTCCAGATATTAGCGTGCCAGAGGATTATTCCTGTCCTCAAGAGCCCCAAGGATCATAAAACCATTGAAAGCTGCACCTGAAACAGCATCTCAAGAGGTCATTGCAGCCAAGTCTTCTCAGAGGTTGGACAACCAGCTCTACCTGTAGCCACTCTGTGCCTGAAGACTCCTACAACAGAGAGTCCATCCAATTCAGAGCACCAGGGAACCAGTCCTAGATGACATGTTGTTAAAAACAACCACAAAAACATTTCCTCACTCCACCTTTACTACAAGACCCCATTCCAATTCTAGTTACTTCAGTTTTGTTATGCAAGATAGAATCCCATGTGACCTATTGGGCCAGAAGGAGCATGGCAATATGGTTCTTCCTCTACCAATCCCACAGCTTGCACTGAAGTCATTTAAATACAGTCAAATGTTGGTGTTTATGTCATCAGAGTCTGACTTGTGTATCTAACGGGGCCTGTCAGATTTGACAGGCTGAAGGAGTTGGGGTTGTTCAGCCTGGAGAAGAGAAAGCTCCAGGGAAACCTTTTAAAGGCCTTTTAGTACTCAAAGCTGGCCTACAAGAGAGCTGAAGAGGGGCTGTTTACAAGGGCACGTGGTGATAGGATGAGGGGCAATGGCTTTAAGCTAAAGAAAGGTAGATTTAGATTGACGTTAGGAAGAAGTTCTTCTCTGTGAGGATGGTGAACACTGGAACAGGTTGCCCGGGGGGGGGGTGGTGGAGGCCCCATCCCTGGAAACATTCAAGGTGAGGCTTGACAAAGCTCTGACAAACCTGCTCTAGTTGAGGATGTCCCTGCTCACTGAAGGGTGGCTGGACTAGGTGACCTTTAGAAGTCCCTTCCAACCCAAGGCATACTATGATTCTATGAAGTATCAGCACAAACCAACATACCAACATATTCTGTAGCCAGAATGAGCTGTCATATTGAAATAACTGACCCAGATAACACCAAAACTGTTTGCTATTCATCACATAAATTACTAAATCTCTCATCAGGAACAGAGCCAGCTGTTAATGTCTTTAGCTCAATATACTCTTTTCAAATTGTAGTACTTTTCTCTACTTTCCGAATTACTGCAACTTGCCATGAACAACGTTTTCAGTGTCAGTTGGTGATTAATTTTCCACAGCTCCCTCTTGCACTATTGGAGTCTTTATCTTACAAGACCCCAGTATTTTTCTTTACTCAAAAAGGAGAAATGCCCAATTCAAATCAAACACTGCTGGCTGCACCAGTTTTCAATGACAGAAAACTTTTCTTTTTTCAAGAAAATTACTTGAAAGAGTGCCAGAGATCACCGGTTCTGTAGAAATGCTTTTTAATTTATTATTTTCCTTTAATATATGATAGCCCAATGGTATTTACAGCCATGCTGCGGAACAGGAAACCTTCTCCTGTCCAGCCAGGGCAGTGCTGGGTTTTTGCTTGAAATGTCATACGGACCTGACACATTTGCTGCCATAATCTCTAAAAGAAAAATACACTAATCCCAGGGCTGTGACTATTACTGAAATTCAGAGCAGTAAGAACCATTTTCTATCATTTGGTGTGAAGAATAAGGCCTTCCAGTCATTTTCCTTCGCCTGTAATAAATTACCTCCCTGCCAGCTATCCAATTGTGGTATAAATCAAACGTTTCCATTTCAAGGAGATGTCATGTGTGTCTGAAACTCCTGGTGCTACCTCTCAATTGATTACACTGAAAACAGAGACCATTAATGTTAAGGTTATGAAGTCAAGCATGAAGAAGTTCAGAAACTCCAGACTGAAGGTTGTCTGTGCTGTTGGGACTGTGCTGGATGGGGTTGAACCGCATGTTGAAATCATGACCCATACCCAAACTGGTTGTTAGGAAGTGGCTCTGGCAAGCCTCCCTTCCATGTACAGCTACACCACTTCTGAAAGCTGTATTATTTATGCCTAGTTCAAAGGATGGCTCTGCTCTTCCTCCTCATCCTCATCCCTCAATTTGGACATAGAGTTATCCTCATTCTACCTGCCACACACATCCCCTCTCACATCTCCAGGAGTCACTATGTAGCACAACCTCAAAGCCGGCTTTTGCTTCTCTCCCTGAATTCAAGCCCATATTCCATGAAATTATAGAATCATAGAATGGTTTGGTTTGAAAGGGACCTTTTAACATCATCTAGCCCAACCCCAAATGACCATTTATTACTTTTCCTGCAAGTCTCATACCTCCTGGAGTTGCTGACACAGCGGGGATAAGACACCAAGTCACTATTTTTCCACTCTCATTGCTCTGTGTGTGAGCTGAGCCTCGTTTTTTCTGCACAGCACCAAACCTCTGCACTGAATAGAACATGAATAATTCCCCGTGGGACTTTTCTGGGACGCTCATCACAGGAAAAACTGGGAGTTTTGCAAACAAAGTCACTTTTTTGACTTCAGTTTCACAACACACTGCTAACCTCAAAAGGGCCTCGCTGCCCTCATTTTACATGCCAGGAAGTAGGTGCAGAGACAAAGGCACCGATTTTCCAGACATTTATGTTTTAGCACTTCAGATGTTCAAGTCGCAGTTCCCAACAGCTTGGAGAGCTCAAGACATCCACAAATCAAGCCCTGTAGATGTTTGAGTGGACCTCACAAAACAAATCACTGATAATCGATAGCCACATTGGAAAAACACGGGATAAGAAACTTGCTCATCACTCCTCCTCCTGCTTTGGTTGTCTTGCCATGGCATGCTTGGCAATCGAACACTAATAAAGGTTTTGCTTTCTTAGAGCAAGTCTTTTAGAAGATGTGGATTAACCTGGTAGTGCTGAGTTAATGGTTGGACTTGATGATCTTAAAGGTCTCTTCCAACCAAAATGACTTTATGATTCTGTGACTCTAGGATTCAATCTCCTTAACAGAACTGCAGCCCGCTGCTTAGTGGACGTACCATCCCGTTCATCCAAGAGAGCATTTGTTCCACAACAACGCTGCTCAGTGAGATACAGGAGGGAAAACCAGAGTCAACGTGATATACTACAAAGACACATCATGGCTGTGTTAGAGAAAAACCACAACAAAATAAAACACAAATACAAGCAACCACTTGGGAAAGAAGCCTCAAAATGCAATTGATGAGATTATAAAAGAAAAAAAATAAATCAAACCAAACCCAGTTAAATCTACAACACACAGAATTATTATTATCACGGCTGAGGGAACACTCATGGCTTTCAGCACTTCTAGCTCCCTTTCAGAATAAGGGATGATTGACGCCAGTTATCTACCAAAGGTTCAGACTCACTCTCCTCCTGCCCCTTCTCCACTCTGAGCCACCTCGTCTTGCCCTGCTCCCTTCTGGATCTGCTTCTTATCTTTTCAGGGCACCAACTGCTGTCCCTGTGCTTTTCCAGCGTGGAGCCACAGAAGTTGGCTTTTTGCTGACTTGATCACAAGTTGGGCTTATCACCTTGTACCTGAAAGAATTTGTCTTCCTACAAGCCTTGTGCAAGCCAGATCCAAGGAGAACTTGTCAGAAAGGGTGAGAAGAATGATCACACCTTCCTTTAGCTGTCCAAAACACACACATCTAAACTGAACCTTTACATTCCTGCTGTAACCAATGCAGGAAGATCACCAGTTCCAGAGGGTGCTTCATCCCATCCTCATCCAAATGCCTCAGACAGGTGGCAGGACATTTTTCATTGTGATTGCTAAGCTGCATCTAAAAGGCCTTCCCTGATTTCTTTGAACCTCTGCAGGCTGTTCTATAAACAATGCCTTACAAGTTCCTCGCATTAAAATGCCTGTTGTGAGAGGAAATTTGTTTTGTTGTTTTAAAAATCACCCACTTGAACACTTATTTGTGCCCTTTGGTCTCCTCATTATGAGAAACACTGTTTAACTGCTTCTTTAAATCTTCTCCGTGCTACTGCTGCATCTACAATACTCCAGTCACATTCTCTCCCTGTTAATCTCTATTCCAGGCTGAAGGGTCTCTATTTCATTTCTCCTTGTACAGAAGTAGTTCCCTATCTTTGGCCATCTCTGGTGTCCTTCACTGTCTTTCCCTAGTCCTGCCTGTCCTTTTTGAGATGGGGGAGCAGCACCGCACACAAAGTAACTGCAGACACACCGTGGATCTGCAGAAAAAGCCACGTGAGAGCTTCTGATTTGTTATTTATTCCTACCTAATAATCGCTCCCATGCTGTTTTCCTTTTTGGCCACTGCTGAGTCTGGCAACATCATTGAAAACACTTCCACAGTCTGAAGATCTCTTTTTCTGGATCTCGGCTAAGTTAGAGCTTCTCCTTAGGAATGTTTGGCAACAATATCTACAACCGTATTTACTACCTTTGAATGTCATCTGACATTTTACCACCTCATTAGTATCTAAAGATCCTTTATTTACCACTTGTACTTGCTCTGCATTTTTATCACCCTGAAGAGGAGCCTTGATGACACCTTTAGTAGGTGAGCATCTCTCGGGATCACATCCTAGTGGGCACTTGAAGGAAGATTAAACAAAAACCTCTCCAGACAAAAATATCTGAAAGCAACACAATGACTTATGGCTCAGGGAAAACATCTGGCTGCCAGGTGTGACTTTAGGCCAGATTTCAGCTCCTTCTCTTGTTTCAGGCTTCCTCAGCTGTAAAATAAAGATGCATTTATAGCACAGGCAGAGTCCAGAAAAACTTCCTCCAGCCATTTCCACCTTCGGCCTCAAAGGCTGCCATGATCCAGGCATGTTCTTAGGATGATACCATCTCCCAGAGATTTCTCCTGACGGAGAATACTGAAGTGAGATGTCCAAAGAGACAGCTGATCTCACCGTGGAAATAGAAAAAGCCTTTATATAAATCCTCAGTTTATAAACTGCCTTAAAAGCTTATTCTCCTTTCTGAGGTCTGAAGGTCCTTTTAAGTAATCTGAAGCATGTCACACAGAGGGTTAATCAGCTTTCCTTGTAGGCAAATACTCTCTCCAGCCTGATCCCCAATGTGTTACAGGTGATAGAAGTATAAAACATCACTGCTAGCTGCCTGTAAAATATATGTGTGTATATATATATAAATCCACTTTTCCTCTACAAATTTGTCCGATGCTTTTTATCAGAGCCTCTTCAAGAGGTATCCATCCCAGCATTTGTGAACCCTCCATTCATAGTTTGGTCTGACAAAGTACGGGGGAGACTCCACCTCACTACACTCAGATGCGTTCAGTTTGGGCTGTTAAAAAGCAGAGGTTGCCAGCAGAGAATAATTGATATTCATTGTTGTTTTCATTTCAGACCTACAAGGAGCAAGCTACCTACTCCAGAAGCTTGGACAGCAAAGGGTGATGCTACATGAGCAGGGAATGTGAAGGCAGGAGAGAGACCACTGGATGTCCAGGCCGGCTCCAGTGAGGCTTCTTGTCTAGCTGACACTTCATACCGTCCAAGATGAAATTTGCTTGCGCCAGCCACCGCGGAGGCTCCTAGCAGCCGATCCACAGAGCAGCACTAACATTAGCAGCCAAAGACTGTCAGTTCCAGTCTGCTGGCCACAGCATGCGCCTCGTGAGCAGTAGATGAACGGCGGCATAGGGTGATCAAGACCAGCAGCCGAAGGTGCAGCAGCCTCAACTACCAGACAGCCACAGCCCTGGTGAAGACAGTACCTCTGTGTGAGGGGAGGAGGAGGAGGGGCTCTTGAGCTCCATTTTAATCCTTATTATGTCTCAGTGATCAAAGCTTCCTTTGTGATACTACAAGCAGGAGCTGCTCCCTGTTTTGTCTGTGTTGGATGATATGCAGGCTGCAAGGCACAGGGGTGAGGCTGTGCTTTTTACAGGATAGATAATGTGACAAGGAGAAGGACGATCACAGGATCATGCCAGAAAAAGGCTGTGAGACAACCAGTTAGTTTTGCTTGCTACAACCAGCCAGTATGTCTTACCTCTGCTCCAGTAGCTGTCCTAGTGTGGGGGCTGGATCCTCACTCATCAGCACCTCATTCCTACTCACTCTGCCACGACACAAAATCCTCCTTATGGTGCAGAGCTCCAATGGCCACTACCCAGCACATAGAGAGAACTGATGCTGAGAGAGGAGGTGCTCAGAAACCAGATCTATGGTGCGAGGTTATGCAGAGACTGAGCGAGCTTGAGGTTTCGGAAGCAGGACAGCCACATTAGTTCAGTGCTTTACCACTCTAATTAGCTCAACATTGGACATCTGCATCCATTATGTGAGCAAGTTTCACTTAATGCCTCTGCAGTATACTTCACGTGTGAATAAATTAAAGGACCTCCACAGTTCAGAAGGAAAAAGAGAAATAATGGGTTGAACTAAAGGAATTAAGCAGCTGGCCTGGTCAAAGATAAACCACAGCCCATGCAGGATATTAGGACATGGCCTTTCTCTACCTGAGATTAATCTGTTACTACCAACAGAGAATAAACTCCATATCAAGAGTAAGCAACAGGCTAGTTAACTCGGCTTGGACACGGGAATCATCTCCCTCATGTGGTGTGGGGATTTACTCTTCCATCTCCAAACAAGAGCATCTTGACCACCAGAACAGCGATATGACTCTTGGCCAATCTCTTCTCTTGGAACATTTCTGTACAAATTGGTAAATGTTTACTGGACTCCAACTTTGGGGTGTTTCTGATTTGAAGTAGAATACTTTATCCAGAAATTTTTATGAATAGACATAAAAGTGACAACTACTTGCTACGAGTTACTCCTGGGGACATTCTAACTGGACACAAAAGAAATAATTTTTGGAATAAGAACTATCAGCCACTGGAATAATCTCCCCAAGGAAGTGGTGGATTCCCCAATACTGGACACTTTTAAGGTTCAGCTGGACCGGTTGATGGGCCATGTTGTCTAGATTGTGCTTTTACCAAGAAAGGTTGAGCCAGATGATCCTTGAGCTCTCCTCCAGCTTGGTATTCTGTGATTCTATGATACTTCTTTAAGAGAAGGGAAGAGTAATTCCGTAAAGAGGGAATATATTCTCCAAGACTGACTCTGCCAAAAGAAAACCACGACAGAAACTGTCTGTGCAGAGTTAAAGAACTTAGCGTATAACCGAAAGAAAATATCTCAGCACTGTGTGGGGAATGATGGAAAACATAAGTAATAAAAAAGGAAAGAGCTCTTCTATAGCAAAGTGCACGGAGGGAGTTTGTGAGTCTCTCTGCAATCAGCATCAAAAATTCTATTAGCACAAGAAAACGAACGTACACTGAAAACATCAGTCATGGTTGACTGAGGTACTTAAGGCAACAGGCTGGACACCTCAGCTGGGACCCCAAACCTCTCTTCATACCCACCAATTGCACACTTTTGGCTATGCCAGGGAGCGTTGTAGGTACTGCCTTCATCATACCAAACCAGTCACAGCATACATACTGTTTGTTGGTTGTGTATCATAAATATTACATTGAACTTGTGAATAATATGCTCAGGCATTCTGAAACATCAAAAAAAAAATCTTTGCAGAAATTCTAATAGAGGTGTAATAATAACAATAATAATAATTATATATAAAAAAAGAAGTCTCCCACTTATTGCCTAGCTACACGGCACGGTTCGACAAAGCCAATCTCTCTAAGCCTTTGTTTCAAGATTTGCTTGCACTGAGGGAGGTTTGGGAGCAATTACATCGGCTTTCACAAACTAGTAATTTTTATATTTACAGTTCAGACAGAGATAGTAAACATGACAAAGGGGCACTAAACCTTTAAGTAATTAAAAATATTGCAGCGCTCACAGTAAGGCAAACTGGAAGAGAAGCCAGAATAATACTTATGCAGACCACGTTATCAGAAAACATTTAAGGAGACTGAATTTATAAAGAAAATTCTTACAGTCAGTTATTAGCCAATAAGTGGAGCAGTCCATTGGCAAAGACACAGTAATACACAGCAGGCTGCTGGAGCTCTGAGGGAAAATACAATTAACTGGGTAACAAAATTAAATATAGTAGATCTATAATAAGTGTGAGCAGCTTATAGTAAACCCAAAGGGAGTGTTAAGAATTCAGGCCATCAATCATCACAGCATGTAACCACCCCTGGACAATGTTTCTAAAACCTGTTTGTAATTTTGTGTCTATTCCAGTTGCTGTATGGATAAAGCTGATCTTTGGCTGATTTCAACTGCTATGGATCCTTGGATTTCAGTACAGAAATACTACTTCACACTAGTCTATCAATTTGATATTCTTGATCTTTATACCTATGTTAACTCTTGCAGTGCTGTAGCTAGACCACCCGCCTATTTCTACCTCTGCCAAATGATCTTTAACAGGATTTTCATCAAAAATGTGACTCGCTTTCTCCATCTATAAAATGAAGATGATGACATTACTTTCCCTGGTGAATTGACTGCAGACCTAAGGCTGTGCGATGGAAATGCGTTGGTAGCGCTGCAGCCAGCTCTCCTTTTATCTAACCTAAGGTAATCACAGGTAATGCTGCGAACTTGGTGAAGTTATTATTGTAAAATCCCAGCGCGAGAGAAGACTGCGCCTCCAATCACTCTAATGAAAAAAAAAAAAAGCATCAAGAATACTATTGCAGCTTACAGAAAACAATCCTGCGTAAAAAATTGCTGCCTGCTCTGTCTTA
This sequence comes from Todus mexicanus, assembly GCA_013389965.1. NCBI lineage: Eukaryota > Metazoa > Chordata > Aves > Coraciiformes > Todidae > Todus > Todus mexicanus. Next base: position 42,692 of record WEIS01052436.1, read on the forward strand.
CTATGATAATCAAGTTTAGGCTCCGCAGCGGTGATTTGAAATCACAACACGTTCACTCAACAGCTTGTCATTCTTCGCAGCCTCCCTTCTCCATCACAGGGACAGAAACACATGCCCTGTCTCGGCCCCGCAAGGAGGACGCTGCTCCAAGCACACCTCCAGCCATGACAATGACTTCAAGGCAACCTCAAAATACACCTCAATTAATTTAAACACCCTCACAGGCACGGACCAATTTGCTTCGCTCACCCTGGATGAAGGTTCACACTGATGACAGTTCTGGTACACGAGCACTCTGGTGCCCCTGCCAGCCCAACCATTCACAACCCTGGCTAAACTGATTTTTTTCCCTAAGTTACCCTGAAAAATATAACCCTCTCTTCTTCCTTCTGTTCAAGATCACATTATCCCAGGTAGTCCGAAGTGTCTTTAAGTGGAAATCTCAAGCTATGTTTCCAAAAGATACTGAGACATTGGTAATCATTCATAAGATCACCTCATCCTTCCAAAGCCTTCTTGGGGTGTGCAGCCCAGGCATGTGCTGACTCCCTTGCTCCAAGGAAACCTGGAGAAACTGCAGTTCCCACAAATTCATACAAGGGTGGGGAGGCTTGTTACCACCCAGGATCTGTGAAAATGCAGAAAGCACGAGCATGCACATGAAAGCAGAGGAACATTGGTTTAAGATATCAGCCAGAAAGACACTTTGGTGTGAGCAGTGTTTGAAAAGCTGCCTTCTCAACAAAAATTAACACTGCCTCCAGCTGGAATGAAGCCAGCGCTGGTGGATGTAGCAAGGGTAGGCAAGAACCGTCACATATAACTCTTTGAAATAGCTCATTAAAGCATCATAGAGCGATTTGGGTTAGAAAAGACCTTCAAGACAAGCAGGTCCAACCATTAACTTAAGGCTGCCAACTCAACCACTAAGCCACGTCCCTCAGCACTACATATACACATCTTTTAAATCCCTCCAGGGATGAGGAATCCATCACTGCCCTGGGCAGCCTGGTTCAGGGCTTGACAACCCTTTAGGAGAAGAAATTCTTCCTAATATCCAAACTAACTCTCCCCTGGTCTAACTTGAGGCTGTTTCCTCATGTCCTGTCACCTGTTACTTGGGAGAAGAGACCGAGCCCACCTGGCTTCAACCTCCTTTCAGGGAGTTGAGAGTGAGAAGGTCTCCCCAGAGCCTTCTTTCCTCCAGGCTGAACAACCTCATTGTTCTCCATGAAGAGCAGACAAGCAACAGCTCTTATTATAGGCAACTATGCTGAGGCCAACACTGCCATCTCCCTGGTGGCTTCCCAGGTTTTCACTGCAAGCTGTGTCTCTGTCTCAGGAAGCAGCAAACTGTCTGACATGAAATGAGAAGAGACTCTCAGGACAAGGACACAGCAGCCTCTCACTATGCCTAGGGCAGGGCTGGTGAGGGCTGGGATGAGTCCCCGCCACACAACCAGCCCTGTGAGGCAGCT